>VZRX01014600.1:143833-169243 GCA_013398075.1 Notiomystis cincta
AGTGGGGGTCGCTGCCGGGCCGCTTCCGCAGCTCCGCCGGGCGCGCAGGTAGCCGCGAGGGGAGGACGCGGCGGGGCCGGCGGGGCTTGGGCCGCCACACGGGAGTGCGGGGCGATTTCTGAGGTGCGGGACCGCGGGCAGGGTGGGCTGCTCTGCCCTGCCGCTGCCACCCTCCCGGGGCCGGCCGCCCGTGGAGGAGCGGCCCCCCGCCCACCTGCGAGGGAGGGAGGGCAGCGGAGAGAGCCGGGCTCGCCTCGGCCTGGCTCCTGCATGGTCTTGTTCTGCCTGGTGAAGTTCTCCGACCCAGGAGAAGCTTTGTTTCAGGTTTTCTTCTTTTTAAACTTTGCAGTGTTCGGGTGTTTGCTGTAGTAACATGCTCTTTGTTTTATCCACGTCTCTCGAGTCCAGCTTGATGGAGTAGCATATGAGCAGGTTTTTTTGTGAACTGTTTGGGACCAGCTTAGCTTTCCACATTCACCTAACCCAAGCGTTTATGTGGAAATCAAGGCAAGTTTAGCCATATGCCTGGTTCTGGCCGTTGTGTGAACCGCAGAGAAAGCCTCTGTGGATGCAGTTAAATTCTTCCTTCTGCTCATTTAATTGGGGTGAGAATGAAAACTCTGAATCAGAATGTCACTCCATAAGGAAGATAAATACCGGGCCCATGTAGCTTGTTTCAGTGTGTCCGCTGTGTTGCTTCAGGCAGCATGCCCCTGTATCACTGGAGGGGTATGTACAAGATTGCTTAATTTAGCGTGTAAATACTGGTTTGTGTGCACACCAGTTTTAAGACTGCTCAGTAAATATTATCCAGCAAATCATGTAAAGCTGTTAAACTGTGGTTAAATATTCAGAAAAGTTAGTGTTGCCTCTTCAGTGTAGAAATGGACAGTACTGCTAAGGCTCAAACTGAAAAGTGGTCCTTGTCCAGCAAGTGACCAGGTCGAAATGTCAGGTAGGAGCCAACAAATAGGTGGCAGATGATGAGGAAAAGATTCTTTATTTCATTAACAGAGGTGGCAAGGAAGTTCAGAAGATGCTTTATCGCTGGCTGTTAGGCACAGTCAGGTTTTGTCTTTGAGGGTCATCTGGAAAAGAAGGTCTGAGACTGATCTGGAGCTCAGGCATTAAGAAAGTGTTAGAAGAAAGGGGGAAGGCTCTTCTGAAACTGAGCTAGCAGAAAGAGGATGATGACAGAACTGGTAAAATGGAGTTTTCATGGTCTTTCTGGAGCTGTGCCGTGTACCTTACTGGAATTTACCATGTACTTCTTAGGAACCAGTTCTGGAGAACTAGAAAAGGGGATTTCTGGTTCATGTCACCTTTGATTTTGTATCTTGTAAATCCTCGCATCAGAGAAAACTTGATTGCCAACATCAGGTGTTCCCTAGAGCCTCTTCTGGACTCTGACCTATATTTTAGTTGACAGTGATGGAGAAATGGTGGATTCTCCATCTGTGGTAGATATGATACAGTAATGTCCTGGGCAGAGTTAAGTTTGTTTTTTTTTCAGGAGATATTATACATCTCTTTTGCTTTTAACTGTGGTGTGTGTTTGGTTTTTAATGGTGATATGTTGCATTGCCTTCCCAGCTGTGTTCAGTGCCCTGCATACTGTGAGCCTGTCACGTACATTACTTATGGCAACTTCTTTGGAGGAAGTTGTAGCCCATTCTGCTGTAGGCTTGGAAGTAAGTCATGGTTCACACCTGAAGACTTCTGATCGACTTCTTGTGGTCTTTACTTGAAAATGCAATCTTTTTTCACTTGAAGTGGGCATGCTTGCTTCCAAGCCAGTCTTGCTTTGAATAAAAATCTGAATTTGAAAACTTGGGTTTTAAACAGAAGGCCTGTTGAAATACGAGCTGTGCTCTTGGTTTTTAGCTACATGCTTTCCACATGCCTGGATTTGGTTTTTTCCTTTAGTGCTGTTAGCATTGACTTTCTTGCAGAAGCTCAGTCAACTCTCTCCCCTGCAGTAACAAACTGAACACACATTCCATGTTGGCTGTGCTCTGAGGTTTGTGTCTGAGAGAACTAAGAACACTGAGCAGAATTACCTGTGACACGTTACAAGCCCTAATCCAAGGAGTGAGGCAGCAAAGCTGATAGTTGAGGGCTGGTTGCTTGTGCAACTTGAAGCAGTACCTTGAAGAGCAGCCATGGGTGAGATTACCTTTTTTGGCTTCATGCTTATTTCCTTGTTTAATTTGGAGAGTAGAGCCCTGTTGCTCTTCCAAAAATTTATTTCTTAAACTCATACCTAAAAATATTTTTTTCTATGTACGTGAAATACCTCAGGTTCATTCAGAAATCTGCTGCAGCTGCTGAAAGAGGGGAAGAAGAGCTGTGCATGTGGCAAGGGTGTTTGTTTTCCATCAGCTCTGTAGCCAGGCTTTCTAACTGCATAGCTGGTAGCCAGAAGGAAGATAACTTCTTTTGTGGTGGAACAAGACAGGGCAGTGGGTTTGTTTGCAGCTCTGTGAGGTGAACAGTTCCAGCACTGGCTGCTGCTGCTGCAGCCGTCTGGAGCAGCATTAAGCTGCCAGCTGAAATTGGCCCCATCCTTGGCTTGTTTCGTTGCTGCCCACAAATATCTGAGCAGTGGCATTGAAACAAGCCAGTTTTCACTGGCTGCTGCTTGGGCCAGGTTTGCTGCTGAGACAGAAGGGCTTTTTGTCTGTGAAGTCAGAAAGACACCACGAGTCACTGCTGAAGTTCCACATGGGGTTAGAGCCTGCTTCTCAGTGGAAGGCTAAAACTTGACACAAATTACTGTCCAAGAACTGCAGGCTCACTATGGAGCAATTGTGTCTTAACATGGATTATCCTGCTTCATAGCAATCCTCATGGCAGCACGTGGAGCAAGTAAAATTATCTCCATTGCCTAGAAGGAATTGGTGTTTTGGTGACATAAATCAATAAAAATATGGCACCTGAAGGCCATACCAAGTGTGCTTCTTCCATACTGTGGGGATTTGTATCCTGATTCCCACCATACACCCATGGTAGGTATGTGACAGTTGCTGTTCCATAAGATGTCATTCACCTTCTGCCTTTCTCATAGGTGTATGCAGAAAACTTTTGTGGAAACAACTAACTAGCAGTCTTCACAAAGGAATATTTGGTGAGTAAGTTTTATTTTAATCAGCTTTGATGTGAATGTATGTGTAGCTGTGCCATCACCTCTAGAGCTTCTTGGTGCTCTCATTCAGGATCTCGTAACACTGTTCATGTTACAAATAGCTCTTGAATTAAAAACCCTCTTCTGAACAATTTTTCTTTTCCAACAGTGTAAAACACTTAGGCTGTCTATGCATTTCATATTCTGGCAGTATGGAAGTGTGTTTTCTTTCAAATCAGTTGAGTGACTTCCATTTCTATTTTTAAATTTTTTTTGTGTGTGTGAAGGCTACAATTTATTTTAATGTATTGTTAAGAAAGATGAGAAGTTACCCCTTCTCTTGAATGAACAGCATCTTCATAAGCACACAGGGGAAAAAAAAACCAAGAAGTAATTTACATTCATCCCTGTTTGAAATCTCTTTTAAGATCTGGGTTTGCTCCCACTCCTTGACATGAGAAAACACAGATGAAGAGGGAAACTGGAATGTGCCAGTGATGTGATAGACTTCTGCTTCATGAATGTCCCTATGAGTTTTACTGGGCCTTATGGAGCTCCTGCCTCATTCCATATCTTCATTTAGTGAAGATGTTAAATGAAGCTGGAGGCTTTGCTGCAGTGACACAAGTGTCTTCAAATTTTGCATCATAGGATGAAAATGCAAAAGAAAGATCTCTTTGCTTGTTTTCTTCTTCCCTTTTTCTTTGGCCAGTCTTAGTGTACTTTGAAGAAGATTCTGAAAAATGTATCAGAAGAGTTCCAAAGTTCAGGTTTCTGATAAATCTTTGCCTTGTTGCACACACCTGCAGTACTGGTAATCATTGTGACTAATGATATAGTGCATAGTGGGGACTTTGCATCTGCAGCCTCCAAGTTTCCAAAGTTCCTTAACCTATAGTGTGTCTGAATGACCCCAGTCTGCACAAAAGCCTTACTTGCATCTCCAGGTCACTGCCTTCGGTTTTAGCTGAGTTGTAATCTCTGCTTGGGCTCATGAATTTTGCTTTCTTCTTCCTTGTGGAGACGTATCTTCAGGGGAAAGCTTGAACAGGATCCTCCCTTAGGATCCACTGCAGTCTGATGCCTGGGGGACTCTGACAAAGCAGGACATAGAGGCTTAGATCTTAATAGTCAAAGGAGGCATCGAGTGCTTTCATCTTCACGGTGTTCTGTAAAATGGAGTGAGTGGTTTCTGGTTTTCTGTCTCCAGTTTTTGAAGAAAAAAGTTATTTTCCTGCCCTCTTGCTCTGAAGACTGGATGAAGTAATCTGTCACCAAGCAGTTATTACAGGCCTTTGACCTCTAGTCAATAGAAATACTCATCTTGAATCTCTGGAAGGGAGCCAGGTTTAGAACACGCTCCTGTGCATATCCTGTTCACCAGATATGCTGCGCCCTGTTTAGCACACAGGATTTTTGGATCACTTTTCTGAGTCTTTTAAGTCTCCTGACGTGTTAAATTGGATACAAGGATGCACAACTCAGACAGTAACTTAGATATTTGAAAATTTTCTGTCGAAGTCCTTTGTTGGATCTTGGTCTTGATTCTGTGATTCCCTGGAGAGCTTCTACAGAAAAACAAAAGGACCTGAATTGTGCTTTGTGAGGTCTTGTGTGGCAAGTTGTGTTTCAGGTCAGGCTGTTGGCCTTTTCTGACAGTGATGAGATTCTGTTTTCACTTGCACTGGTATAGAACAGTGAGTAAAACCTGTTACAGGATGGTTGGGCACATCTCTTGTAGCATCGTAGAGTCATCGAGGTTGGAAGAGATTTTCAAGATCATCCAGTCCAGCCACCCACCTGGCATCCCTGCAGTGCTTTCAGGCACCTGTAGAACCACCCATCATGCAATAGTTTTCAACTTTCTGATCTGCAAGCCCCTGAAGGCTCCCTTTTGTGCAGAACAAATTCAGTCCTACCAACAGTGACTTATTTGCCATATCTGCTGTTCTCAGGGGTGTGTATTTCTGTGTTGACTTCTGGGGTCTGACAGCAGCAGGCTGCCAGTGCCTGGGCTGCAGAAGATAGACCACTGGGCTCTTTGAAGTTGTGAGTGAGTGAAGTATTTCTGCTGCAATTGTGTTAAACCAGTGCATGTGAATGATATATATTGTGTAATACTCCTGTCTAATTTTTAAGGAGAAGCTTGGGATCAACAATTATGTGACATCGAGGTTCTAGGAAAGGTAATGGGAAGGAATGCCTAATCTGAGCCACTTGTTGTGTATAGTGCTGTGATTTTATATGTGCTGCTGGATTTTTTTTCTAATATACTTTTTAACTAGACTACAAACTCTGCTGTCAAATTCCCCTGCCAATACACTGCTTTGCTCATTTAGCTTTGCAGGAACTGAAAACAAATCTGACAGTCCAAACCAGACTGTGGGGAGTTATGAAAGCATCCCTTACCTCTCATGTCTGCCACTTTTACTCTAACTCTTTCTATTGGACAAGTCTTACCTTAATTAAATACTGGTAGTATGTCATGTACAACAGATCCCAGGGGCTTCATCTGGGCTGCATCTGCTGTTAGTGTTGCTGTATCCAACACCTTCCTAATAGCAGAAAACACTAAACCTTGTGTGAAATCTTGTGGCAGTTTTTAGTGTTCTACCTATGTCCAAACACAGTAACTTACTCCAACTCCCCTCCAGACTTGTTGATAATCCCTGACAGTGTTTTCTCTGTCCTCTTAAGATTAGATAACTTCTCTGAATCTCTTACTGCAATTGTTGACAGAAACATTTTGGAATTTAATCTGGTGTTCTTTTAGGAGTTACAGGCTGTCTAGATACAAATATATTCATGGAGGTAGTTCTTTATAAAAAATAACTTACCTCTGGCTTTACTCATTTGTCTCCATTGAGTCTGCTTTAAAACTGTTTTGATCACTTTTTTGTTCCTTTGAGTTAAGACTTGCTAGGTTCTGACTTTTATTTTACTCTTTTTAGGACTGTCTTTAGGGTAGTGGTTAAACTCCTTCCTCATTCCTGGTAGAGTAATCATCTTCATGACCAAAATGGCCACATGTTAATTAGGAACACAGTTGCTTCCTCTTGATACAGATATTTTGATGGAATAATGTCAGGTCTGTCAGTTTCTTCTGTCTACTCTTTCTTACAGTGCTTTATATTATTTCAAGTTGGAAAAAAGCAACAAACCTACATGGAACTTCACATAGTGAGGATGATAACCTTGTATTTCTTCTAGCTCACATTAGATGAATGCAAAGAAGTCATGTAGTATCTGAATCAGATCCTTTCTCAGAACCTGATTGCCTTCAGATGATTGGTCAGGTTCTTCTTCTTAATTTTTCCCTTATTTGTGATTAAATAAAATAGCAAGGAGTTCTATAATTGATACTTTTAGAAGTTGTCTTTTAGCCCTCACATGTTTTAGTCTTCCAACTTCATGTGTTGCTACTCTACAACTTCCTCACGAGTGGAAGCAGAGGGGCAGACACTGATCTCTCTCTGCTGACCAGTGACAGGACCCAAGGGAATGGCATAAAGCTGTGTCAGGGGAACTTTAGGGTGGATATTTGGAAAGGCTCCCACATGGGGTGGTTGGGCACTGGAACAGGCTCCCCAGGGAAGTGATCAGCACCACCCTCACAGTGCTCAACAACGCTCTGAGGTGCACGGTGTCATTCTCAGGGCTGTCCTGTGCAGGGCTAGGAGTTGGACTTGGATGGTCCTTGTGGTTTCCTCTCAGCTTGGGGTGTCATGTGATGCTTTCCTATTTCTTAACTAACATGTTTGCATTTCTGGCTTTTTAGTGGTACTTGTTCAGCATTTCCATCAAATTTGCCATCCCAGTAGTAGGTATTTTTTGCTTGCTTTCCCGTTAGCTTCTTGTGTAAAGATATCTGTGTTTTCTGAGCCCTGAACTGTGATACCCTTAGTGCTGATTGGGAGGACTCTTTAATATTCAGTTTAGGCTTGCTTCTCATCCAAAGATCTGTGATTTAGTATGTGGGTGCCAGTTTTTACTGTGATGCTTTAATTTCATAATAATACTGTGAGGGTTTTAGCTCTTGTTTTCCTGATGAGTCTTCCCACCTGCTTCTGCCTCCGCATTCCTTCTTCAGATCCCAGGCACTGCTTTCTCACCCAGAGGAGTTACAGAGAGATCTGGGCATAGCAAGAGAAGCAGGAATTATTTTTGTGGTGCTTGTTGACTCCTGGAAGAAATTAAATTATGTAAAGACTTGTGCAGAGGCTAGGAAACTAAGAGATCACTGGCAGAAAGAGGGAAGGATGCTGAGTGGTGTAATGTGACTTGTTTTTCTTATTTCTGACCTTGGTGCCTGCTGAAGAGGGAAAGCAAGATTAGCAGAAGGATTCAGGGGAGGAGGCAGGACTTGATATCAAGGCATGCTTTGACAGGGGGAAGAAAGCAAGAAGGAAATGTGGACTGGTTATTACTTTCTTCCCTTCAGAGGAAAAAATCTGTAAGCAGAGCTGCTGACTTGAACTTTCTCCTACGCTTCTCTTGTCAGACACTGCTGCTCTAGAGCTGCTCTAGGAAACAGCTTCTGGCTTAAAGAGATCTTCCCTGAAATGTTTCCATTGTAAAGTTTGTGTAAAGTTACAACAGTCTAGTTCTGCTGCCATCACCACACTGTTTATGCAGTTCTGTGACAAGATAAATTGTGTGTTTCTGTTGCTGTTCTTCCATCTTGTTTTCATGGCATTTGTTCAAATTATGCTGCAAGGACTTGGGTTTTTTAAACAGCTTTCCAGGTACCAGCAGATCTCACAGGCATACTGCTGTTGATTCTCCAGTGGCCACCACCTCTATGATCACTAGGCTTTTCTTCTTCAGTACTTAAATATAAGCTGTTGTATGGCAGTAGCTGTTTTGTTTTCCTACTTGTCTTCCTGTTTGCTTTTTAGGTTTGAGATGCACTTGGGGTGGGGTGGCAGCTCTCACCAAGCCTGCCAATGTGGTAGAAAGCTCCTTTTTCAAGTACTGAGTCTGGCTGAAGAATGCAAAAGCACAGTCTGATAACAAAAATAGGAGCAGTTTGGTAGGACCTGCTAGCTTATCTAATAATGAAAAAGAAGCTCTCTTTGTGAAACTGAAACTACTTGAATTTTGGATTCATGGATTACATTTATGGTTTGCCAGAAAAGATGTATAGCATATGTGAATTTCTTTTTTTAGGCAATAATGAATCAAATGGACAAAAATCAACAGGAAGTCCCATCATACCTTCATGATGAACCACCAGAAGGTATGTATTAGTTTTCATGATATGAAGTAAATTAATCAGAAGTTCAGTTCTCTCTTTAAAAAATGGATCTGCAAGCTGAACACTTCAACTTTCTTTTTATATAACAGTATGCAAACCAACCCTGGGATGAGATGGGCCTGACTCCTGCATTATCCTGATTACAAAAAGGCCACTGAATATAACTGAGTAAACAACTGTACCTATAAATTATAGAGAAGATGGGCAGTTACTGAAGGACTTAATTTGCAGATTAGTTTCCAGAGATATGAATTGGTCTAATGAGTATTTATTTCTGCTGTTCATTATGTGAGACAGAAAGAGCCCAGCTTCATTTTTGGACATGTTGCTGTGTTCATAGTGCATGTGACTTTTAAACAAGATGTGTTTAAAAAATATATAGAACTTCATTACTACTTCTGGAGACTGTTGTTCATCCTACAATTAACAGTGGTTCCAACTGTTCACAATCTCATGGTTTCATAAAAACAAGCACGCACTTGACTTGGTTAATGCAGTGACATCGTGGTCTTCTGAACCAAGTGAATATTAAATTGGTTATTAGATCTGCAGAGGAAATGCAGTTGCAAATGAGCAGAGTTTCTTCCAAGCTGTGGACTGGCAGGATTGAGCAGAGTTCTGTTTGCATAATGTGACTGGAAGCATACTAGATCAAAAGCCATTCTTGGCACACAGGTTGTCTGTGTTCTGTCTGCTCTTGCTTTAAAACCAAATGTGTTGGATGTAGAGGTTGGTGAGTCACAATTCCTCTCAGTTCATTGCTCTTCAGTTTATAATGGTCCTTTAAAGTTCTGTTTGTTGGTCTGGGTTTTTTTTTCACCTCAGCTTTTATTTGTTGTATAACTGTACAATTTAATTCATTTGAACAACAGTATTATCTACAAACTGTAGCAGAAAGGATTGAAGTGGAGTATCTCACTCTATTCTTAATGACTATTAGGCAAGAAACACAAGTAGAAGAAGATGAGAGGAAAGGGAGAAGTAGATTTTCATGGCATAGTAATTCTTCAGCTGTATTATACTTGAACTTGTTATAGTAGCATGGCATGAGGACAAAAAAAATCATTCTCTTTTGGTGTTAAGATCCCAGAAGCATTTCTGATAGCAAATGCCTGATTGGAAACTACACCTGAATGTGTTACCTTCAAGTCTAATTTTAAGGCTGGGTTTTGTTTGCTTAGTTGTTGAGGGTTTTTTTGCCTTGAAGATTTATTTGTGGTTTTTTAATACATGTTAAACATCATGTATGGAAAGTGAACAGTGGTCTGAAAACTAGAACTGATTCTTTATTGAGTAAGGCAGTGAAACAAGTGGGCATTTTTTATTTTCCTAGGATTTTCACTATGTTTTCCAGATTCAGAGCGTAATAGCAGAATTTGATCATCATTGGTTATTCCAAAGTTTTATTTAAAATCTGTGAGCAGCTAAGACTTATTTTCTTCTGCATATTGTTTTCTTCCAGTGACAGTAACCAGTTTGAATGTGAAGTCTAAATAGATGGAGAAAGTTGGTGTAGAGGGAGTAGAATGAAGCACAGCTCATCTTAATGTAAACTCAGTCCTTGAAGAGGCTTTCTCCTTTTGGTTCTGGTTCATGTACACTCCTCAAGCCTTATGAGTTAGGTAAAATATTGGAATATTCTTGAAAAACAACCCCATTTTGCATGTTGTGCAAGGCACAGGATACACTTACACATCACAGAAAGATGGCCAAAATGTGGATGGAAGGATACCAGTTCAGTGCTTGGCAAGATCATCTCTCTGAACAGGCTGCCAAAATACTCCTTAGAGGGAAGGCTCAGTTCCAAAACCAATTTGCAATTTTTCCTAAAGATAGAAATAGTTGTAGTTTGTTCAGATCACACTCAACAAGTTTGGTGCCCAAAGGCTTTAGAAAACATGTGGGAGAAGCTTTTGTGCTCCTGCTTTTTAGGAGTAGTGCTATTCTAAAGGTTGTATTTTCTGCCTTGCAAGTGGCGCCAACCTTTGCAACCTAAATTCATTCAAACTCTGCTTCATTCTTGGATTCCTTTCAGTGGGAAGCTGGCTGCAAGAAAGACTGGTAGAGCCAACTCCTGGATAGGGAACTTGTATCATTTTCTCAGTGCTCCATAAATCACAGAATATTCTGAGCTGGAAAGCACCCACAAGGATCATCGGGCCCAACGTTTAAGTGGAGGGCCCATGTGGGATCAGCCCACAGCCTTGGTGTTATCAGCACCACGTTCAAGTGACTGAGCCAATCTCCACAGATTTAGGCATGATCTGGTACTCTTTAGAAACAAACTGTACAGGAAAAAGGAGACCAGGGATGCCTAACCTGGAACATAAATCAACTGGCAGTAACACTTTGCAGCGCTGGGCATTTGGTAGACTTCATGACAATGCAAACAGAACAGAAATGGAATGTGCCAGCCATTACCAGAAGTTATTTATACACCATCACATTCTGTATTTACACTTGTGAAATAGAGTAGGTATTGCCAAAGGACTGGCTACCTGAAGTAATGTAAAGAAAAACACATAAAGATTACGTTTGTTTGTTCCTCTTATTATTTTTTAAGTTAGTTATAATGGATCATTTCTTGCTTACATCAATTCTGATTCACTGAAATCAGCTCTTAAAATTCAGTGGGATGAAACTTTTTGCCTGTTTCACCCTGATGATAGTGACCAGTTAAGTGGAAGCGAAACAGTTTCTGATCAAATTCGTTACAACTTCTGTTAGTCTGGTCACGAGAATCCTCTAGCAAATAATCCCTAGACACTGGATTTTGTAGCAGACTGCATACTTCCTTCTGAGTGTGACGCTTTAAAGGCTTCTGTACGTAAATAGAAATTCTGATCTTGGTGTGTTTGTGTTGACAGTGCATTTTTGCTGGAGATGTCTGTGTTGAATGCTGCTGGCCTAGAATGAACCAGCAAGGCTATTACATGGCTTTAAGTGAAAGGCTGTCCTTTATGTTTTCAATTTCCATTACTCTTTCTATCAATATCAATTTCTTAAATAGGGGACTAGTGTAAACTGGAAGGACTTTTAGTATTTTCTACTCCTTTGGGCTTCACTGTCCTGTATCCTTGTTTCCCTTTTTGTCAACTTTGTAGGAAATTCTCTCATTTAGGTGGCATCTTTTGTTTGAACTGTTCCAGGCATGCATAGGAACTCTGACCTCTATAGTTTTTTAATGAATTCTGCGCCCTGGGTCAGTCCTGGCGTTATCTCAAGTGCCTTGGCAGTGCATGGAAAGTTGCTTACCCTAGTTTTCACCCTGTAGCTGTTGAGTGCTGGGATGTGACTCTTGGAATCTATGCTCTGGGTGCAAGTTGTTGGCTGTTCTGCTGGTTCTCCTAAGGCAAGTTGCAGTGGGAAGTCTATGTTGGCAGGGCTGGACAGAGGTCTCCAGTGCATCTAGAGCTGATTTTTCTTTTCTGCTGCCTCCTAGACTCATTGTCCTCCTCCAAGCATTGTTATTTCTGCTCCTGACTCCCTCACCTCTTTATTTCATGTTTGTTTCTTCCCTAGCTCTGCCCACTGTGGTTCCACTTGCTCTTTTCTTGGTTTCCCTGTTGTTTGTTATTTGGGACTAGGTGTTGTATGCTCATCCAAGGAAAGCAGCCTGCAAGGTAAGTACAACCTGTGTGCGACGGCTGTTAGGCTAGAAAAGGAAATCCTTTTGAGTAATACCTTTTTGAAAATGCTTGAATCCTGGTGCTGAGATTGATTTGTTGTTGTTTCTTCCCTAGGGTCACTCAAAGACCACCCACAGCAGCAGGCTGGCATGCTTTCTCGTGTGACTGGTGGCCTCTTCAGCGTCACAAAGGGAGCTGTCGGTGCCACGATTGGGGGCGTTGCTTGGATCGGAGGGAAGAGCTTGGAAATGACCAAAACAGCGGTCACGTCTGTGCCTTCCGTGGGAGTGGGTCTGGTCAAAGGAAGTGTTTCTGCTGTGGCTAGAGGCGTTACAGCTGTAGGATCTGCTGTTGCAAGTAAAGTGCCTTTAACAGGAAAGAAAAAGGACAAGTCTGACTAAACCAAAACTGAGACGTACTCGACTCTCCAGAATATTGCGTCGGTGGCATTAAAATCTGCAAAGATTGGGACCATGAGAAGCCACGTGTCTTAGACACTTTCTCTTCTAAGGAGTTGTGCAAGGAACTCGATGTCATCTGAAAAGGACAGAAGAAGCTTGGCTAGCACAGCGTATGAGGATTTATTAGAGCCTAGATTGAAGCTTTGTATCTGGTGAAATGTTACACTTGATAACTATAGAAGTGAGTGTATCTGAAGGAATAATACATATTTGAATATTCATTTACTGTAAGTCTTCTGCAGTTTTGGACTAAAATGTGAATGTAGAAACTCAGTAGTCTCTGCAATGCCATCGATACAACGAGATGCCAGTTACTGTTCTCAGTGGTTTCCACATCCTCCTGCTAAGGATCCTTCAGCTGTGTAAAAGCACTGTTGGACATACCCAGTCTTGGTTATGAACCTGTACTTGCAGGCAGCCTGTAAACTATCCCTAACTGCATTCTGCCAGTTGAAGACTGGAGCAGAGAGACTGGAGGTGTGCAGAAATTGGAAATGAGAATGGGAGATAGAAGTGAAAAGTTTAACAACATGGTAGAAAGGATCATAAAGAGTAAACTAACTTAATGCCTTATTAGAAAAAAATCCCTTTTTACTAGGTGAAGCTGTAAAGAACTGTCCTGTCATTCCAGTGCAGTTTACAGAATGAGCTTTAGGCTCTTTATAAATCCTGATATCTGAAACTTAGACAATTTTTACTGAAAACACGATTGCTTCATCTCAGGTGTATTTAATGATATGCATCTATCTCCTGCAGGTGAGAACTTGTTTCTAATAAACTTCTTATAGACACTAGAAAAAATGATAGCCTATGGAAACAGGGCTGATACTTGTGGTCATCTAGCATAGCTTTCTAAGCTGCTAGGAATTCTTGTGTAGCTGGAAACCACTGAAGAACTAGCAAAGCTGTTCTCAACTCCATGATGCACCAGGTTAGCTTTTTACTCTGTTTAAGCAAAGGCAAGGAAATTTTCACTACATCTCTTTTCATTTTGATATTTGAGTAAAATGCAATACTTTTATTTAAAACAAACCAAAAATGGTAGATGAGGCCTTAAAAAAAGAAACATGATTCAAGTCATTTGTATACTCACAGATTCCAAATGTTGACAACTCCAATGGGAACACCCATACATCCTTTGCAGAATGTGAGGCAAAATGCACTTGTAATGGCACAGCGTGAGGTTGCCTTAAAATAGAAACCATTTGTGATCTTTTACTTGTGTACTGACTTTGCAAATAAGTAACCTCTTTGGAAGCCCGTGGAAAGCATCTGTTCATGTTGTGTATGCAGTATTTTCTAAAAACTTGTGTTTCTATGGAGAACTCGTATGCTTACTTTTTCATTGGCTGGGGTTGTACTAGAAGGATACATGGGGGGGACTTTCTAAAAATGAAAAAAATTGGAAACATATCACTTGTCACACTTAGTGCTCTGTTCACGGGTGTTGGAAGTACCCCATGTCTGAATTATGGTACTGTAGTCACCCAATCTCTCTGAGCCATTGGTACTTCAGCTGCACTCTGTAACAACTTGATTTTGTATCAGTAATTGTATGGTTTGGAAGCACGATTCTTGTAAGCATGGCAACCTGGGGTAATGGAGAGAGCAAAACCCCAGGAAATGGCATCTGCTCCTCCTGTTAGATGCACCAGCTGCTTGGTTCTGATCTGCTGCAAGGGTGTAATGAGGTAAGTTTATGCAACAAAGGAAGACTTTAACTGGTGTTTTTTTATAGTCAACAGCAAATTGCATAGAATATAGTATGGTTTAGAGGTACCAGTTAGCTCCTTTCTAGAGCTAGCCTGGATATCAGAGGCAATCTAGCTGCAGCATCTAATTTAGTGTGGTCTGCTCCCCTGCCATTTCCAGTGTAGCCATATCCTGCAAGTGCTGCCACTGAACTCTTTAAAGGGTCCCCTGTTTGGAGCACAGTGATAATTTGTGACACTCAACCAAACCCTTCCTAAGAGGTTTTTTTGAAAATGTCCATTTTTTTATTATATTAATTTTTAAACTATGAAACTTGTAGCAAAACAAGTGCAGTCTGAGATAAGCAATGTTAGGTATGTAAAGAGTTGCCAACATTTCATTATGTTTTTTTCTTAACATATCCTGTAGCTATTATTTTGAGTCTTGTAACTGAAACTTTTACATGGCATATGGTTTTAGTTTTCAAAGAGCTTTTTGCTATATCCTGTGTGTTTTCCATTCCCTTATGAAACTTGCTTCATCTTAAAAACTTGTTTCAATTCTGTCCTGGCACCTGTGAAACATTAAATTGTTGCTGTTTCAGACGTTTGAAAGCTTCCTTAGTTTTGTGGAGAAAGGCATACTTGGGTATAAATCTTCCCACAGTATAATGCTCCAGAGGATCTTTTTGTATCTACTTGGCACCAACCAGCTCTTAACAAAAGCTGTAACTTCACTGCACACAGACATAGCACGAAATCCTTTGCACTAATTTTCTTTCCCCCTGGTCAGTGATGCTTGGGAATACCCAGTTTTAAGGTCATAGTGAGCTGAATGGAATATGGAACTGAAATTTTCCTGGAGAATGAGGTTGTTCTTCTATCTTAGGATTGATTTTGTGGTAGCTTTATTTCACTTTCCTTTTCCCAGTCCCCGTTTCAAAAGGGGAAATGCTTATGAAGGCAGCTTGTGTGCCTGACTCCTGGCTACGTAATGAAAGGCTTAGTCACAGGCTGGTCCACTGTGAGTAATGAGCATTGCAGCAATGCAGTGTTTGGGTACTGAGAGCTTTCCTGAGGTTTTATTGTAAATGAATCCTGTGAAGAAGAGAGAAACAGGTCCCAGGGATAGAGTTATGAATGAAGGATCAGTTGAATTTTCATCTGGTAGTAGAGAAGAAGAGCATTTCTGTTCATACTTTTATTTTGAAAGGGGAAGAGATTGAAACAATCAGAATGCAAAATGAGTTTGTGATAACTCAGGCTGTGACTCAGTTAAGGAAATACATGGTTTTCTTGTTCTGTTGCCAGTGGAGATAATGGAAGTGATGGGAATAAGCTGTCTGAAGAACTTCATAAAAACAGGTACCTGTAGAAATGCTGGACCAAAATACTCAGTGAAAACACCATTCTACATCTTGGTTTCCTTTTTCTCCCAAGCCACCAATCAGATCTCTGGCTCAGTTACAGATTGGTTTATGTCTCTGGAGAGCTGAAATGCCCCCTTTTGTCTGAGGGGATGGAAGCTTTTGAATTCAGATAATATTGTGGTCTGCTTAATAGCGGAACACGGAAGGACAGTCAGAAAACGACAAAGGGAAGTTCCTGTGAATTTTTAATATGGCTGTCTTCCTAGTTCCCTCTTAAAAATGATAATGTGTTTTGAAAGAGTCAGCATAGACACAGCCTGGTAGCACAGCCTGACTTTGTCATGCTGGTGATCCGTCCCCATCTTGAATTCCTGCTGCTGCCACACGAGCTCCTCTCCTGGAAGAGTGGCATTTGCCCCCAGAAGCGCCTGTCACGTCTGCACTCGCCTGCAGACTGCTGAGTGCAAGACCTTCAGCTGTTGAGATCTTGGCACTGCTCCTGCCAGGTGTTTCCAGCCCTTCCCAAGTGCACAGCAGATAAGGTGGCAGACTATATAAAATAATCATCTTGCAGCCCACCCTCTGTACCAGTAATTCAATACCAGCAATTCAAACCCACATTTTAAGAAATGGACGCCTGTCCTTGCTGCCAAAACGTGTGTTAAAAATGACCTTGAAGAATGTCTGGAGTGAGGGTGGTGTGTAGCTGGTTTTTATTCTGCTGTCAAGAGGGAATGTGTGTGGAATAGCCACTTAAGAAAGTCTGAGAAATAAAATCACTGATGGTCCTAATTCTATTGAGATGATTGTCAGCGATGCTACTATTTTATATTATCATTCACAGCCCATAAATGAGAAGAAATCAAATCCCCTGAGAACTTAAATGCTGTCTGATAGTTACTATTTTGAAAGCCAGCACTTGTGGCCAATTGTCATGTGGTGTTATCTGAGAAGCAGTGCCACCCATATATTTAGAAACTGTTGCAGCTGTTTGCAAATCTGGTAGTCCTGTTTAATCACCAGTGGTTACAAACTAGTTTTGTTGCACCTAATAGAAAAGCATGACTTTCTCTTTTCTCCTGCCATCATTTGAGACTTGAGTCTCTCTCTAGTCTTTCCTGCCCCAAACCTTGCTAGATTAAGAACTATACAATACTAAATGTATTTCCTCCTGTCCCAAACCTTTTGCAAAATAAGTAAATTTTCAAGTCTCAGACATGTAAAGGTTGTTATCTTGTAGTTTCTTTGCATTATGGTTTGTACACAAACATACTAGGGCCTCACCGTAGCAGTCAATGAATAAAAAATTATTATGTCCCACCCCTGTGCTCAGAACAGGGCTTTCCTGTCCAAGAAATCAAGTCTGTTGCAGGTCAGGATCCAGGAGCTAGAGATACTTCAGCAATAAGGAAAATAACTCCAAGAGCATTTCCTGAAGACAATGAACCAGCAGGCTGATGAAGACTGCAGGAAAAATAATCCTCCTTTTGTTTTCCTCAGATAAAAATAGTGCTAATCACTACCACAGGCTGGACTGTGCAGTGACAGAGCTGAAAATCTAAGGCAGTTAAGGCCCTGTCAGGTAAGAAAATGTAACATCTGAGGTACTTGTAGAAAAACCCCCACCTTTATCATAACCATAGCTTCTGTGATATTATTTGAAATAATTAGCATACTACAATTGTATCATGAAGTTGTGCCTAAGACCCCGTCCTGGACAAAGTACAGTGTAAGATTACAGTCTGATTAAAGTTGCTTTTGTTCCATCTCTTCTCAAAGAACCAACTTCCCTTCTAATTTGCTTTTGTATAACTTGAAGTACAGTGTTCAGATTAATCTTCAATGTGTAGAGGAGCAACAGGATTGAAAATTGGTCTCTCCTTCTTTGATTGTATCTTACCATAAGTGACTTCAAAATCCTTTTTAGTACCATTCAAGCTTTCTAGATTTCCACTCTTTATATCATATCCTAATGCAGAGAGCTTTTTAATTCGGTACTGAACGATTTGTGTCGTCAACTCCAACACCATTGGTGTCTCTCTGATCTGTGCTATAGAAATCCCTTCCTTCAGCAGTCCTTCAAGTCTTTCTTCCAAAACTGCAACAGAATAGTAGAGAAGAGCTGGGCATTTCAGCACTAGTTGTTTTAGTTCTTGATCACTGCACTTAAAGACATTTTTGGAAAAAAGCATACTCTTCTGCATAGTAGAAGAATTAAGTTGGAAAATGAAGCCTTTAAGTTTGGACAGCAGCTGTAGCACTTCCTGGTCAGTGAAATCATTCTTTTGGAGAAATTCCAAGTTCTCCTGGATGGTGGTGGAAGTATTTAATAAAATAAATGGATTTTGGCTCAATAGCTTCAGTATCCAGATCTTCATATTTGCTTCAGAACCCCCTAAATTTAAATAACTTCTTTGTAATGTCTCTATCACATTTTTATTTTTCTCAACAGGGTTATAGAAAATATTGGGTGCACTTGTCAAGAACCTGGTGATTATATTATTCTTAAGTCCCAGCTCTTGAAAAAACAGTATGTTTGCCTTCTGGTTCTGCTGATACTCAGTAGTAAAGAAAGACTCTGGAAACTGCTCTATTAATTTAATCAGCTGTTTTTCATTCTGGCATACTAATTGCCATAAAGCTCTTTGAGAGTTTACCTCTGCTGGGGTGTGGAGAATTGCCTCAGGGCAGTGTTCTATAATGTTGGCCACAGTGGTGTCATCTGCTCCCATTTCTTTTAAGATGGCAGCAATTTCTTTAGCATAGGCCACATCCTGGAGAAGGACCCACTCCTTCAGCCTGCGTATCTTCGTGATGTCAACTGACAAGCTGTAGAGACTCTCTAGGGTTTTTTTATTTTCCTCTCTTGACTTGGTATCAGTTGTGTAACTGCAATGCACTAGGAAGCTTCTGTTTGTTAGGTCAGGCCATACTGATGCAAACTTCAGTCCCAGGTTACAGCTCTGAGACCTTGTCAGCAGAAGAGCGAAAGTGTCTTTTGCACCATGAGCGACTCCTCTCAACATCCTGGAAGTCAGTCCTGTAAGAAAACACATTTAAGGAGTGAGTTAATGATCAGAATCACTGGTGTTTAGACAGAGCTGGCATAAGAAATTACTCTCCAGAGTGGTTATTGTTATTGGTGCAAAACCCAGCTCTCACATGGAAGCAGGGGAAAGGATTTTTCAAAGTTTAACGTTCTGACAGATGTGTCACTGGAACAGTAACATTGATGCAACAGACTTGGTGTGGGGCCGTGCTCTGTCCACAGCAATGCCTGCAGTCGTACAGGCTCCAAAGTGTCAGCCATTTCTTGCAGCTAACATTGTTACTGCATTAAAGATCGCTCACACTGTATGAGAAAAATGATTCATGCGATTTCATTTGACAGCAATCCCACTAAATTAACCAAAGTGGCAGCTTAAATATCTTTCTCAGATCTTATGAATGTATTTGCTTTAACTTCTCAAGCGTTATTTGGAGAGTGAGTTGTTTCTTTCATGTGTCAGAGACACACCACGCAGTGCTGCTTCAGCAGCAGCTTGTAGCATAACTTCATTCTGAAATCATTCTTTATATAATTAAGGGAGAAAAAATTTACATGAACCTTTATGTAACTGCTTTTCACCAGCTGAGTGTGTTAATTGAGTTTTAATAAGAACCCTGGTATTTTGGGGGAGAAAGCAAGTACACAACAACATTTCCATGCCTTCACCTGCCTCTTCCAGCACCTACTTTGCTACAGCTGCCCCTTGCACCAATGCTTGATTTCTGCCTCCAGGTCTCCTCTGCAGGCAGAGTCCTCCTGGAATAGGTGTGGGCTGTGCTGGAGTCCACGGGGCCAAGCCCACAGCTCACCTTTGCTCGAAGTGGCTGCGCAGTTATCACTAACACACACGCTGTCACCTGCTCTGCAGGGGCAAAGGGGCCGCGGCAGTCAAACAAAGATATCATCGAGTGTATCTTTCACTTCCTGGGGGGGGTTCCTAACAACCCTTTGGAAGTACCGAGTGTGAAAGGGAGAACTGCTGATCTCTGCGAGACTCCTGCCAATGGCTGCTGCTGGTAACACGCTTAAAGTTGCTCAGACTGAAAATGAGAACGTTTGGACAGTTGCTTTCAGCTCTTCCTAGGCATAGCATGCTTTTAAAAGTACCTACGTGAGCATTAAGCTACTTTTGCTTGGGTTTGGGGGGGTTTGTGTTTGGGGTGTTTTGGGGTTTTGGTTTGGTGGGGTTTTTTGTTGTTTTTCTGGGGTTTTTTTAGGAGAAAATGCTGTTATGATCATGCATTCTATCCCCCTACGTAACAGACCAACATATCTATTGCGTGGCTGTACAAGAGCCCCAGGATCTTCCTTGCAGCCCATCTTCTAAGAAAATACATGGTTTGTTTAGAGCACTTGAGTGGGAGGTCCTCTTTCTGGGTGCCAGGTAAGGTTACATCTTTTTCTGGAGGTAAATCCTGTATCTCAAGAAAGTGTACCTTTGCTTTTAGGAAGCTTCTCTTCTGCTTCTTAGATAGGCTCTCATTATGCCACTACATCACAAACAGAGTAAGACATAATTTCCTATATGCATGCTTATGTTACTGACAGAAGCTGTTCACTGATAACTTGTTCTTTAGTATTATTTCACATCTCTAAGGCAGAACCAACTGCCTGTGGAGCTGCTCGTGTCAGAACCCCAAGGCTGAATGGTTTTGTCTTCATGCACCTTGTGACTTCAGAAGTGCTGTCCCAAGCCCCACCACAGAACAAGGGATTTTTCCCAGTAACCCTGAAAGCACTGGAAGTGTAGGTAAGTCACAGGTGTTTTGTGTGCTGACCTCTCCATGTCCTGAAAAAGTGCCTGAAAACTACACCTGTCCTCCACAGGAGTGACAAAACTGCCTGGGTCTGGGCACTCTCAGAAGTTCTGTCAAGTTGAGTGGGTCCAGTGAGAATAAGCAAATTTCTGAAGGTTTTCTTCATTAATGCTTCAGCTCAGCTAGAAGCTGCCAGTAAAGTGAAATGTTGCTAAAATTGTTGGGGATGTCAAATAGGATTTCCAAAGTACAAACTGGAAAAATAACCACAACTTACTTTTACTTCAATGTGTAATCCTGCTGTTAAACAAAAATGCCTTGTGAGTAATGAAGTCCCTTAAAATACTGTGAATTTTACTATTACAGAACTAAAAAAATTCTGATATTGTAAATTCTGCTGTTCTAAAATCTGACATAGGAATGGTTGTTACATGCATTTAAAAAAAGCTTTACATTTTCTAAAAATGTCTGGCATCATAGTAAATTTTTCCCTGTTGTTTGTGAGGATCACCAGAAACACAGAATACTGTAAAGGAAAGGAGAGCTTTATTTGCCAAAACTTATATGACTGGGGTACTCAGGAGCCCTTGTAAAAAAGCCCTATGCAAAATGACATGAATGAATTTGAATGTCATGGTGTTCTATAGAAACCAGGGAGATCTGAGATATGATTTGATGTATTTCCAAGTCCACAGAGGACAGTATCATATTTCCAGGATATGTAACTAATTTCAAGACTTCAGAGTTCTCTTAAAGCTCTTGTTGGATCTAATACATGTTCTAATGTTCCACTGTAACTCTTTACATACTTAGATTGCTGTGGGGATTGTAAAGCAATTGAGAGATAAAGGAAAAAAAAACACAGCTAGCTCAGATAAGATGCCTGCTCTCACTGCCAGCAGCACCCTCTCACCACCAAGTGTTAGAACAGCAATAAGGAAATGAACTCATGTCGAAATTACCTGTGGTGGTGCTTGCCAGCACACCTGCAGAGACCTGTATATACAGAGTAAAAGGGTGCTGTAAGTTTCATTATTTAATGAGACTTCTATGTAAATATTCTATAGGAAATGGCTACAAGAATCAACTGGTTGATTTATCCCTCATTTGAATTTCTCAATGTGTGTTTTGAGATTCAAATATTACCTTTTGAAAATTAGCAAACCCAAACTTTTACTCATTTTGGATTGTTCACAGAACCTTTCAGTAAAGAGGGCAACAGTATGACTGCCTGACCACTACCATTCTCATTACAGGAAACTCAGTAGGCTGCAAAGAATTAAATGAAACTACTGAATGCCTAGCCTGAACTTTGAGTGGGCCAAGAAGAGTAGGTATCTACCTAGAAGAGAGCAGTGTAGACAAGGTTTGAATGGTTTGAGAAGGAAGCTGGGCTGTGACAGGTAGCAGTTTTGTAGATTAATGCACAGTAGGTGTTCACACTTTTGCACTTACAAAAAACTAATCCCTGCTTTGCCTTAGTGGTGGAAATGAGGTAAAGGATTACAAAACATATGCTAGACCAACATAAAGCTTTCTAGAAAAAAATACAGATGATCTGAGGCTAAAAGAGATTTGAAGGAAGGGACCTCAAGAGCTCCAGGCAGGGTCTGCAGGGTCCAGGCTGCTTTGTCCGGTCAGGTCTTTAACACCTCCATGGCTGGAGCCATCAGCCCAGCCGGCCTCTGCAGGTTACCTGTTGTACTGCTCGCCTGTCCTCATGGGAAAAAGGTTTTCCTTACATGCAGGAAAGGAAAGACATTTGAACGGTGCTTAAGGACGCACCGCACTATTTAAACCACTGGTGGTGCTTTCAGCCCAGAGAGAGCGAGGGTCTCCCCCACCGCCTGCTCCCACAGCCGGCCCGGCCAGGCCCTCTCTGACCTTTGGACTCCGCCTGGGAGCGGAGAGGCCGGAGCCGGGTGTTCTCCTGCAGCCCGCACGGGCGCGGGGGCTGCAGGTCCGGCCCGGCCCGGCCCGGCGCCTCTCCCGCACCGCTGGCAGGAGCGGCAGCCGGAGTCACCGCCGGGCTCCCTGCCCAGCCGCGCGTCCCTCGGAACCCCGCGGCTTCTCCCCTGCACGCCGCCCGGAGCAGGACAAGCGGGGCCAGGCNTGGGAACCGCCCGAGCCTCGGCCGCTTCCCCGCGCCGCAGGCCTGGCCGGCCCCGCGGAAAGATAAAGGGCGCCGGATGAAAGCAGCCTGCAGGGAGAAGTAGTGCGGCAAACAGGCAAACAGAAACGGTGACAATCGCTTCCAAGTAATAAAATAGCAAAAACTGGAACCTTTTAAAGGCAGACGACTTGAGTGTGCTCTGAGGGGAAGCAGACCGTCCTTTTATTCGGTAACAGCGACACGATGATGGGAGGCTTGTCTTACACCAGGGCATTTTCTTCGTGTGATCACTGCCTTATTACGTAAATATTGTTCTGCTGGTGGCTTTTCAGAAGTTCATCGAGCTGTGATGGTGAGAACCGTCTTTAGCCTATTTTTTGCAGCTATATCGACTTCTGTTTCTCTTCTAGAGTAACAAATCAGCAGGCACATAAATGATTTCTGGACTAGAAATATTTTACTAGGGCTGTTTGGATTTTTTAACACAACCCCATCTTTCAGAGAGTGAAAATCAGTGCTGTTTTCCCTGTGAAGCCTCCCTTTGTCAGCTGCTTGTTCAGTAGTGTGTATTGGATCTGTGCAAAAGATCTAAAGAAGAGAAATGCTACAGAAACAACCCCTGCTCTGGGAACCGGCCTCAGGCTTGCTCTCATAAATAACAGCTCTTCCAAGAACGGTTAACAAAGCCTGTGAATGTAACACATCCAATCATGTTAGAAACATGCATCTAATGAAATAGCTTCTAATTTCTAATACAAAATGTACTGTATACTTGCTTCTTTACGTTTCTGTCACTTCATGGCTTGATGTTATCTTTTTTCCCTTCTATCTCCTCTCCACTCTCTTCATTTTTGCAATCACAGTCTGGGCTAAATTACGGAAATTAGCAATATTGTTTAAAAAAGTTATTCACAAGAGAGCACTGTAGTGAGGTTTACTTGTACGAGTTCCTTGATTAACTACGATTCTATTTTCTATTTCAACTAACTTGGAGTGTCTCTTCCCTTGAGATCTGACACTTTAATTAATATATTCTACATCTATTATATATTAATCTATCCTATTACAATATTAATTCTATATTAATATGTTCTTTCTCTGACTTCTGAGTCAAGAACAAACTGTCTCCCACAGAAGGCATGGCCAGAGCCTAACAGTGTTTTGACATAATGAGATGCTAATGATTTACTGCAATCATCGTTTAGCCTGTAGCAACAAACAGCTTAGAGGCTTTTAGAGGTTTTCTTGGCTGCAGTTTGTTTATGAAGCTGTAAGATCTAGTGAGGAAGGGCTGTTTCCACTTCAGTATTCCCAAAAAGACAGACTGGTTGATGCTGGACTTTATTCAGGGCAGCCTTGTGGGGAGCCAGCAGGACACGTAACGAGTATGAAAAAGCAATTTAAATGTTTGAAATCAAAACTATGTTGTGAAGTGACTTTCCATGAAAATAAGGAATCTACTTCTTCAATGTGTTCAAAAATTATAGAATTCAAAAGAATTTGATGGAGAGTGATCATTAACTACTTTATTTGAAAATTATTTACCAAATATTTGGCATATAATTATAATAATAATAAAACTCAGCAAGACAAATAAGAATGTACTTTATTACTTAAGAAAGCAATATTTGACTTTACAATGACCCCACTACTCCAGCTCTGAATTGCAGCAAGGATTTATGACAGAATCCCATATGTTCATCTTGGATCAGAATGATAAGCTGTGGACTGTGATGTTCTACATACTTCAAAGTGATAAACAAAAAACTCATCATAATTTATGCTGTTGTTCAAGTCAGTGCTCAAGAACTGCTTGGTCTCCACACTCTCCACATTTTAAAAAGAAATTTTGTATAAGACCAAGCAGAAAGGGATCCTAATCTGGGCTGGACCCTTTGCCACTCACATACCTTGATCATCAGGGACAGGTGGGGCCTCTTCTCCCAGGCAAGCTGGGACAGGACAAGAGGACAGAGCCTCAAGCTGCACAAGGGGAGGTGCAGGCTGGACAGCAGGAGGAGTTTTTTCACAGAAGGGGCTGTTAAACATTGGAATGGGCTGCCCAGGGAGGTGATGGAGTCACCATTCCTGGAGGTGTTCAAGAAACAACTGGACGTGGCCCTCAGATATAAAGGTTCCCTCAGAGGTCTTTTCCAACCTCAATGATTCTGTGACTCCGTTTATTACAGCATTGGAAGTGAGGGAGGAAAAGCATTTAGGGAAACATACGATGCATGTGTCTCCTCTTGTTGCCTTTTTACTTTCCATGCAGCAGATATTTTAGGAGAAAGAAAAACTACAGTTGTTAAAGTACAGTCTAGGATTCTCGAAGTTAAGAAAAGTTCGTGCTGCTGATCTGGCTCCTCTGCCTTTTACCTGAGACAATATTTCTCATGGGACCCCTCTTGCTGTTGCTACCCACTTGCCTGTGGACACCCTGGAAGCCGTAGATTTCAGCTGCAATCCACAGGTGGAGATTTATTTTCAGATCTGCTTTCAGAGCCGCCCTTTCAGGCTCAAAAGGGCTCTCCCGAGTCCTGTCAGTGCGATGTCTCCCTCGGCTCTTGGCCGTGACAGCGTAACCACGAGCAGGTGCGGGAAACCCGCTGTGTGGGCAGCGCTCACACGGTCTGGGCTCGGTAATTAACCATTTAGTAATGACCTCGCCGGCGGCGCCAGAGGGACCATTCTCACTCCTTCTGCCGCTTGGAAGCGGGGTTGGGCGCGGCCGNNTGGGGGCGGCGGAGCCGCTCTCTCTTGCCCGGCAGCTCCTGTCCAGCTCTGACCGAGCCCTCGGCCCCGCGTCACGGACTCCTCAGGGCAGGGAGCGGCCTCTGGGGCTCGGCTCGCCCCGCTACGCACACGCGTATCGCTTATATAAGCGCCGCGCTGCTTCCGCGGCTCGGCCTGGGCGCGGCGGGGCGGGCGGGCCCGCCCGGTGAGGCAGTGAGGGAAGGAA
>VZRX01014601.1:0-41789 GCA_013398075.1 Notiomystis cincta
ATTTTCTCTTCCCTGTCCAGCTGGGAAGGGAGGTGGTAGACCAGCTTGGTGGGTACCTGTCATCCAGCCAAGGTCAACTCATCACAATCAGAACCACAGAATGGCTTGGGCTGGAAGGAACCTTAAAAGCCACCCAGTTCCAAATGCCCCCACCATGGGCAGGACACCTTCCACTAGGCCAGGTTCTCAAAGCCCCATCCAACCTGGTCTTGAACAGTTCCAGAGATGGGGCATCCACAACTTGTCTGGGCAGCCTGTGCCAAACCTCATGGCCCTTACAGTTATAGAAGAGAATTTCTTTCCAAAACCTAATCTAAACATACCTTTCTTCAGCACAAGCTCCCTAGCCCTATCACTACATGTCCCCACAAAAAGTCCTTCCCCAGCCTTCTTGGAGGCCCCCATTAGGTTCTGGAAGGTGGCCTAAGGTCTCCCTGGAGCCCTCCACCCCTCACTCTCTGAGACTGTCCCCATGGTGGTGGCCTCCTCTGGATTGGTTCCAACAGGTCACCACCTTAGCTGAACATCCATGGTGCATTTACATCCCCCTTTTTTTATTTTCAGTCAGTGGACTCTATGACTGAAAGATACTGGTGGTACTGCAAGGCAGATTTCTTTGAGGTACTATATGTGCATAGATACAAAACATGATTTTCCCCTCCATTCTTAAATCTAGATATTTATATTGAATTGCATTTTCTCACCACAAAAGGCTAAAGCATGGTTAGTTTGGAGGTATTGTGTATTGCAATGTAATTTTAAGACAAATTTTACTCACTGGCATTTTTAAAAAGTTAACATTACTTTGGTTAAAGAATATATGAAAAGATAAGCAATAGTTTGTGACTGTGATTTGTGTAGTAGAAAAGAGTTGTAAAATCTAACAAATTCTTTTCAAGTACCTTGGAAATATTAGGGAGCCACAAAGAGTCATTACTTATAATGAAGAAGACATATCAAACCAACAATTTTTTCCTTTATAAAATTATTTGTGGATTGAGCAAAAGCTGGTTATGTCATATATTTACTTTGGTAAGACTTCTGACGCAGGCTTAGGGGTTATTTTCCCAAATAAGCCTGCGAAATCTGGACTAGATGAAACTACCACAGAGTTGGTGGAAAGACAATTTGGAAGCTGTACTCAGGGATTGTTTGTCTGTTCATAGTCAAAACAGAGGGAAATGCTGGGCAGGATCCAACAGGCGTCTGGCTTCATTTTGGAGCTCTTCAATACTTCTGCTAATGATCCAGATGATGGAATGTAAAGTGTACTTATTAAATCTGCAGGTGACAACAAGCTTCAAGAAGTTCAAGAACAAGACTGGAATTCTAAATTATGCTGAGACACAGGAGATATGGTTGGGAAAACTATGCTGAAATTCATTAGGGACTCGTGCAAAATATAACACTTCACAGGCATAATCAGCTGTAAAAAATCGGAATGGGGACCAGCTGCTTGAGCAGCCATTACCCAGGGAAGTGTTTAGAAGTTATGGTGGGTCATAAGTGAGCAGTCATCCTCCCCCAGCCCCCTCCCTCCACTGTGGCTGTAAAACCAGGAGCATAAACCTTCAGTCCCATATGCCATTATCCCTTCAATTTATTCAGCACTGGGGAGGCCACTTCTAGAACAACATATCAAAGACAGCTATGGACAAAATCCAGAGGACAGGAGTGAGAGTGATCATATATCTGAAAAGAGTGATATTTTAGGAAAGACTGAAAAAAAGCAAACCAATCAGCCAAAAGAAGAAAAGACTGGAAGCATACTGGTAACAGCCTTCTCCTAGGCAATGTGCTGCTGAAAACAGGAAAGAAATATCCACGTAAGACATGGTAAGAAATACTAACCTCTGTTTTATAAGGATTAAATTTAGATTTTAGAACAAAACTTCTCAAAGCAGTGGAGTGATTTTCATGGAGTCATGGGATTGCAGGTTTGAAAGGATCCCTGCAGGCCATTTAGTCTAATCTTCAGTTCAGTGACAGCCAATTGCCACCATTAACTTTCCTGGGGGAGGTGTGGAGTCTTCATAACATAAGGAGCTTTAGAAGAGAAAGAAGCCACAAAGATGCACTTAGCCAAGGAATAGACATCTCCATATTTCAGTATTTTTGTACTGACTGTTGTGTCTGCCAGCTGCCCCAGTTAACTGCTTGGAAGGGGAAATGTTCAATTTCCCAAAATGTGTTAGTGCTGAGAACTCACTGTTAAAGGAGACTTCTTTAGGAAACTGCAGCTGTTTTTATTTGGAAGTCTTCATAACCTAGCAGATCATGAAATCTCCTTACTACTTGACCATTTTGAGTTGTTTGGCATAATTTTGTGGTTTGAGTAAAGTCCAGAACCAGCTTTTTCACTACTGGAAAGCACAAAAGCTGTGTGAGCAAAAATGGCTTTAGCAACTACCAGAATCTGTTGCTACAAACCATTCTGTTAGACCCCATTCCTGTTAAAGTATCTCCTCACATGGCCATTGTCTGATCAAAAAGTCATTCTTGTGAAAGGAGATCACACCTGGACGTTTTGGTCAGAACGAAAAAGTGAATATTCCGTGGTTTATCCTGTAACAGTTTTTACATTCAATCGTATTGTTGGAGGAGTAAATTAGGTCTCCAGGGGGTCCTAATCACTAGGCTACAGACTTATGCTGCCACTTGTGCTCTGCTGGGTTTCATGAATCTCAAATTATTTTGCTATCTAGTAGATTACTATCCTCAGGAGGGAGTAAAGGATGAGAAATATGCACAAATTTGCTCGTTCTCCCTCTCTGCTCTATATCTAGACAGTTAAAGTAGCTTATTCATAAAATGAGAGAAGTAGGAATGAATCTGTACAGGTAGAGTTGAGTATCAACCTGCACTCTCCCACCTCATAGGAGAGTCATTATATAAAAATAAAAGCTCAAGGCAGAGAGAAGATATGAATGGCATTCCAAACTTTTGCCTTGTAAGACATTCTGTGGGAATCTTTAATGTATCACATTTTTCTAGGAAGGATCCAGATTAAGCAGAATGACCTGCATAGAAAATATCACAGCTCCACCAGCACAGAATTACTCTGTGAAACCAAAGAGGAACTTAGAGCAGCTAGAGAAATCTTGGGTAAATGTGTAAAAACATTCCTGTGGCATTTAGATGCCTCCAGAGCTAGAGTAATACTTCTGAATGTGAAGTTCAGCTTCACCTTCTGTGAAGCATCACCACCTCACATTTGCTTTGAATCTGATAATTATTTCATTTGGTGATTTGCAGAATTTTTTTCTGAGAGTAGAGAAGAGGAAACCATTCCCTACTCATCTTCCCAGACCACACTTGCCTTGGCAGACCTGTGACACTCCCACAGACACAGCTCTGTGTGCGAGCACTGCAGGGTTTAGACACAGAGGGCCCAACTCATGTCACTGAAATCTTGCTGCTCAACAAGTCCAAATTAGTGCTATAATTGCTGTGCAATTGCTCTGTAGTCAATGCAGTGGACAAGGCTTTGCAGAAGCCAGCTGAGATCTTCTGTGGTCTGAATGCCTTTCTGAGATGTTGTCACTGCTTCCTCTGATGACAGGATGAATCTTGGCCAGATAAGCAGAGGAATTTGGTCTTTTGTGTCCTGGATGTACGTGGTGGGTCTGGAACTCGGTACCCACCTCACCATCAATCACACAGCATTCAAAGACTCAGGAAGTTTTAAAGATCATTAAAGTGTTTGTTTTTTTGGTTCAGTGCTGGGAATGATTCTGTTCAAACTCAAACCTATATGAAACTGTCTGATTGATTTGAAGAGGTAACTAATTTGTCTGCTAATTGAGCTACACATCCTGAGATTTTTGTGTATGTACTTGAACCCTGTTCAAAAATAAAGCAAACCATTTCTATATTTTTTTTCATCTTCTTCACATTGAGAATCATCAACTTCTTTTTAGGTCATCATTCACAGTGTTCTTTTATTATTCTCCCCTACAATTAACAAAATTTATTATCATAAGTAGTTCTCATTTTTATATTGTTCAATGGATGATGTTGTTGTCAGTGGGTGATTGGCAGTTGTTTAAAAAAAATTACAATAACCCTCCAAATATGTAACTGGTTAAAAACCACATTCATGTGATTGTTATTCATTAAGAATAATATTTGCAATTCCTGATTGGTTCAACTTGGTAAGACATTTCTTTAGAATCCAGTGGAAATGCTTCAGTAAAATAAGACTCCAGAGAACTGCAGAGAAAGTCTAGAAAATCCAAATTAATCCCACCCTGCCAGCAGAAACATGGTCCCTTCTTACACATTTTGCATTTCTTAGTCCTCAGGGGCTGTAGACCAAGCATAAAGAGCTAAGATACATGTGATAGTACAGGGGATTCTGGATTAAAAAATAACTTTTTAATTTTGAATGGACCGAATGGCATGCACAAAAGTGCATGTAATGATAGGACAAGGGGGAATGGCCTTAAACTGAAGGACAGTAGGTTTAGATTAGATATTAAAACCAAAATTCATGACTGTGAGGGTGGTGAGGCACTGGAACACGTTGCCCAGAGAGGCTGTGGGCTCCCCATCCCTGGAATTGTCCAAAGCCTGGTTGGATGGGGCTGTGAGTAACCTGGGACAGTGGAAGGTGTCCCTTCCTGTATCAGGGGCTTGGACTCCATGATCTTTAAGGTTCAGAAATGGCCTCTTCAGGGCCAGGTACAGGGAAAGCATCACCTCCCTCAGCCTGCTGGCCACTCTCTCCCAGTGCAGCCCAGGTTCCTCTGTCCCTCCAAGCCACTGCCAGCTCAGGGTCAGCCTGTGCCCCACCACGACTGCCAGGTCCTTCTCAGCAGAGCTGCTCTATTGCAGGGCAGTCCCCAGCCTCTGCTGCTACCTGGGGTTTTTCCTCCTCGGGGGCAGGACCCAACACTTGCCTGTGATTCCTTGACTGAAAATTCCTAATGTTAAATTAGCATTCAAAATGGATTCGTCGAGAAGGGAGAACTCTCCTGTTGTCCTGTGAAGCCCCAGCAGCTGCAGGAGTGGGGGTGTTGTCCATAAGCCAGACCCTGAATTAAATAAATGCCAGCCCATTCCTTCAGGATTTTCCTACTGAATTGTTCTGGAACACACACTAATTGGTTTTCATATAATGTCCATTGATTGACCACTCTAACCTTGAATTCTCATACATGAAGGAGCAAATATTTTTGAACAGTTTTGAAACAGAAGATGCAGTTTGTCAGTGAGTATAGATAATGTGGTGCAATTGATTCCCTTAGGAGATCCACGTCTACATTTGAAACTCAAGTCTAGACAACAGCTACAGCACTGGCATTTTCAAAGTAGTGTATTACAGCCTCAGCTGGCATGAAATGGCGTGCACAATGGAGCCAGAGTGATTTACACCTGCAGAAAAACTGGCTAGCTTTAAAGGTTTGTTTATGAAGGTAAAAAAAAAAGTTAAAAAAAAATCACTTTTCTGTCTGTTTTCATTCTTTTTTTCTTTACTTACTTTTTATGATCTGTCAAAAGCCAAACAAGAAAAGTGAGAGCAAACTGCTGTGACAGAAAAAAAAAAAAAAAAAGCCAGGGATAGCAAACAATTACTAGAAAACAGCATAAGCAAATTAAAATGGAAAGAAAGTGCCAGAGACTACTACCGTGCTGCATTCTTTGGAGAATCAACTTGCAATGGATTAGCACAAATGTGCCTTGATCCATCATCATGTTCTCCAGTTCAGCAAGCACAAACTGATAGTTTGGAATGGAGGTAGCGTGAAGTAAATGCTGTAATTTGTGACTGTGTGACAGCAAATGAAACTCGGCAAGAGGGCCAAGCTATCTGAAGCAAAACAATAATAGCTTGGTGAGCATATTAGGCAACCCCAGAGGAGAGGAGATGAAAGATTCAGGCAATAAGGAGAATGTATGTATTTTAGATGTTAGGCAACCCTATTCTCAAGGCATTACAAGCAACAAGAACATCTGAAAAGTGCATCTGGGTTGGGCAGAAACATATTCACCCCTGGTAAGCACATTTCCCAATAATGCCTTGGTGAGAAGAATAAAAATAAATAGAAAAATAGAAAAGGATTATCACCCTGGCTGGTAGATTCTGTTCAGAAAGCATCTGGCTAGAGGTAAATTGTATTATGAGACCTTTGCCTAGTTTTTATGATTTATGTGTTCAGTTTCATCAGATCTAGGATATGGTGTTTATTGGGTACTACATGCTCTGAGAATTTATGTTGCATGGCTAAACATCATGTCTGTATATCTTTTCTCAGTAATCTCTGATAATACCCAAATGGGCTTTTTATTTTAAACATCTGGACAGCCGTATGGTTCGTGAGAATTAAGGTGCTAAGTGAAGAAAACAGCACAACCATAAAACCTTTCAAATAAACAAAGCTTTCTTTGGAACATTAACTTCTTTACAGAGAAATCTTCTCTGTTCCTAAAAATGCACTTAGTACTTTATGTCTTAATCTCAAGGTAACGCTTTTCTCTTACAAATAATCTCAAGGCATTTAATGGCACTATTACTGTAGAAAACTATGAGATATTTGCATAAAAGGCACATCACCAAAAGAAATATAGAAAAAAGAAAAGCTCTTCTTTTTCCCCTCAGCTTTTGTCTTTGTTTCATACTAAAAGCAGGAAAATACTGTTCAGCAGGGTGTTCTCTTCTACTCAGTAATAATACTGTCAGCACTGTCATAAAAATAGCTAAAGGTGTAATTTAGGGAAATTTGTCTGCATATTAATAATTGAGTTTCTATTTGTTGACACTGAAATCTAAAAGAAAGGGAAAGATAATGTAATCTATTCAGTTCTTTGTCTTTATGTATGTGCATGTCTATGTCAGTGCATGTCTGCATGTTTATAGCTCAAAACCGCATGCAAAACTATTCTCTCGTGTGAAAATAATAAAAAAATATGCTGAGAATGACTACTCACGAGTCATATAAAGAAATAAAAATCATTGGGTATTACTCTCCTTCCAAAGTATACTAAAGTGTTGACAACATGCTTCTATTTAAAATTAAAGAGATAATATATATACACATAAAAATGAGACAACCTCCTTCAGCAAGATAAAAAATAAAAATATGTGGAACTGGATAATCTTGTAGCCTTCCCTTTTTGCAATGCACTTTCATTAGTGAGTGATTGTATTTCTATTATTAACTATTGTTTGACTTTACTGAGGAATTAGCTTCCATCTTAACTGAGTCTTCACTATCATAACCTGTATTTCTTCCTGTATTGACTCATTCTCATGCATTTAAGTCTATTAAATGCAATGCAACAGGATGGATGAGTACAGTTTGCTTGGATGACCATGACTGCAAGATTAGAGGCTGGAAAGAAAAGATTTTGCTTGGTCATACTTGACCTATATTTCATCATACATTTTGAGGAGGCTTCGTCTGACTTTCTTAAGGAGCAATTAGAAAATTTCTATCCAGATGTAGAGATTTTTCCTGATTTTTCATGCTTTACAAACTTACTACTCACTGGTTGTACAGACATACCTATGGTGAAAAATCAGATTAGATATACACAAAGGATTTATGCAGAAGTTAATGTCCCGAGTTCTCCAGCTCTGTTGCACTTGGCAGATATTCTTAAAACAGATTTCCTAGTTTTCAGTTGGATTTTATTTTGTTTTTAGCAAGGAATAATTTTGTAAATTTTAAGGCATAATTTTGCTGGAGGATAAACTAGATGGTCTTGGCAAGGCTGCTTTAGTGTGATTCTGAAAAACAGTGTTTTTCACAGGATTTGATCAGTACTGAGCTGTAGCTTAGGAATGGCAGAAACTGCACAATTGCACATGCCAGCTTCCCTCTGTGCAATTGAATTTGCCTGCATATATGGGAGTTGCTGAGTAATGCTGATATCTTTGGGGTGATCTCATGCTAATTTTTATCATTACTTTTGTGAATAAACCAGTGGCAATCGAGTGGAGAGCCACTAAGGTGATCAGTGTCCACAGAGAATTGTATATAAAGTCAGGCTGAGGGAAATGGAATTACTTGGCCTAGAGAAGAGAAAGGTAAAGGTGGCTGTAAGGGCTCCCATCATTACACAAAAAAAAAGCTTTTAAAGGACACAAATCCAAATTCTTAGAGGTATTAGGGAAGATTAGAGATGGCAGTCTTCCTTCAAGAAAGGAAATTCTGACTGGAAATGAGGAAAACATTTTCCCCCCAGGAGAATGATGAATGTTGTGTCTCCATCTTGGGAGCTTCTGAAAGACAATCTGGAAAAGATTTTCTGAAATCAACTTAACTTTTGAGTTAGACTTCATTTGACAGAGGAGTTGTGTTAAAGATCTCCAGAGGTTTCTCCCAAAGATCTTTAATTATATTTACTCAAGTGAAGAACATAAGGCTCCTTTTACAATCAAAGAGAAGAATATATCTCTGGAGGAATCACTCCTTCAGACCCAAAATCAGCATGTTTTCTAACTCATGTTATATGATTAGATACTCAAATTTTTGGCAAAACAAAATGCCAGTCTTCTAGTCTGGATCTGGATTATAAGGCTTGGAGAAAACGAGGGTAACAACTCAAGCCTAGTTAAGAATGGTTTGTTTTGCCACCCTCTCTTTCTGTGCAGGGTTTTTGCTTGGTTGCCCAGATCCTGAGAGGAGAGGGAAAGGTGTGACTCGATGGAGAGGAAAACAAAGCAGGCAGACACCCTGAGCCAGCAGTGTGCTGTGCTGTGCTGATTCTGTGACCCAATTTGTGCCCTGCTGGTAATAAAGTAAATGCAAAGTAGCATTAGCAGGCAGCCCAAATGCAATCCTTCAGGCAAAGGCTCTTTTTTACTCAAACTCACACTCCATTTTGCATCTAAAAATGCCAGAGGACTCTTTGTCTGGAGATTAAAATCTGTTCTAATGTATAAGGATTGACAAGCAATAAGTTTCTTTGCATTTGAGGTTTTGAGATTATCTTATTTCTAGTATTTTTTTAATGAAAAGGGGAGAAAATGAACTGTCTGGATCACTGATCTTTTTGTAGATAGTATACATTTTTATGAGGAAGAAAGAGAGAGATGGACTTCAAATATTAATTCTGCTCATCTTCTTAGAGCAATCCAAATTTGCAGTGTGAAGACAGTTCTCTTTTTGGAAAAATCAGTGCTAAACACTCATTCTAGGTAGTAAGGACCAAGTATTTTCTAAGTGGTATATAGAAGGCAAGAGACTGCATGTCTGTGTACAGGCCCACCCTTAAATCCAGAATATACAGGTTAAGGTGATGCAAAAGAAATCTGGATACATTTCCCTGTATTTTCTGCCATCCATTAGAGCTGTGTGCTGCCCTCATATGTGGTTATAAAAAATGGGCTGAGCACAATGCCTCTTTCACTTCTACAGGACCCTCAATAAAGAAAAATTATTGAATTTTCTGATGTTTACTTGATCCACAGCCTGGAGTGGAGAATGAGGGAAAGCCCTGGATTGGTCCTCTGGAAAGCTAAGAGAAAAAGTGTCCTGCTGTTCACGATGTGTTGGCTGTGGTTTGAAAAGTCTGTCAGTCCTTGACTATTTCAGAGGAAAAGACTGGAAAAGTATGGGCTCACACAGCCAGCTTTTCCACCCAGAAAATGGACTCATACTGTTGATGGGGATGGCCATGCTGGGCTTCCTCTGGTTTCCTTGGTTGGTTTTCTAGGAGTTTTATTGCTTTTGGTTTTGTGTTTNTTTTTTTTTTCTTCCATTTTCTGTTGCAAATGAAAAACGTAAACACAATCTAGATCAAGGGTGAAAATCTTCTGTATGGTTTTGGGGGAGCCTATTTTTTTTGGCTTTGGTTTGGGCTTTTGGCGGTTTTTGTTGGTTTGTTGTTTTTTCCTCACCTGAAGGGGTATTTTGATAAGGTTCAGGGTATTCTGATAAGGGTTCAGTGCACAAGTTGTCATTTTTGTTGAAGTCTAACACAGAACTGCCTCTATTTATCAAAGTAATGTTTTCAGAGCACAAATCTAATGTGACAGGAAGGACAGACCCTTTCCTTTTTGGGGCTTGGATGTTATTTATAATAGCATGGTACCAGCAGTTTTACACTAAAAACCTCTGGTCTCAGAAACAAAAAAATCTTGTTGAGTAAGAATTGAAGAGAAGAAACCTCTGCTCCACCTCAAGTGTCTTCACAGCAGATGAGGCAGCTACAACCTTAATGCCATTTTTATTAAAAAGGAAAGAAAGGAGAAAAGGAGAATTATCCCTCTGTTTTCCTCTTCTATTTGGTCTTGTATCCTAATAAATTAGCTGCTTCTTATTTTGAATAGCCCAGTTCTCACTGTTGTTTATACTTGGTATGTTGATGGCTCCAGGGAGTATTTTGGTAATGAGATGGGCAAGTTGTAGCTTTTCACTTTCCTTGTGGTGTTGGTCTTTTGAGTCACATACACTCTGGAGATTCCTGTCAGTGTCTGAAGAATATTTTCTGACTGCTTTTTAATGTTTTTTGAACAATTTTTAAATTTTGCTCTCTATGTTGTCACAAAAAAGATGTGACTCCACATTCTCTAACAGGAGAAGTGCATATATGCAGATAAGGGGTATGAGGAGAGAAGGTGTTTATCAGACTGAAAGTTTCAAAATTTCAAATATTTTGGCTATGTATATAACTGACTGGCTTTTCCCATTCTAACATGCTGTAGAAAGTGAGTTAGTCCCTTTGGGAAAAGGGTTAGAAAAGGAAAATCTATTTATCACAGTTTATTTTGAATTCTTCTGTGGGAAGTACTCTGCAGAGAGCTGCCCTGGTGTCCTTGTCCCAGAGCTCCTTCTCCAGCTCCAGTGCTCTGCTGCCTCTTGTCTGCCACTCTCCATCCCAGATGTGCATTAAATGGATGAGTTCTGGATGAGTGCAGTGACTCCTTCAGGGTCAGAGTCGACAACTGACCCAGGAATCCTCAGGGGAAAATAAAACCAACAGAAATAAAAAGGAGGATATGGGGGAGGACATTTTACTTTGAGATACTTAAGGAAAGGACAAAATCACCACAGTTTTCAGGGAACATTTTCTTTCAGCTCCTTCAGAGGACACAAGGCATCGTGGTTTGTCTGCTGCACAACGTGAGTGACATCACCAACACAAAGTGACTGGGCTAAGGAAAACCAAGGGGATGCAGCTGCAGTGGTCGTGTTGATGGCTCCAGAGGGGCTCCTGGGACTGCCAAGCAGTTACACTGCAAATGGGCTGTTTGCTGTGCTGTGGTCCTTGACATTCTTTGCACTGCTAGACAAAGAAGGGGGGAGGGGACCACACTATTTGCCTTTCCATTGAGATTATTTTCCCTGCACAGAACCGTATGATTTAGGCTCAGTTTTTGTTTTGGCTCCCATTATTTTCCAAATAACACCATGACTCAGGAAACAATGAATGGTGGGAATAATGTACACCTCTGGAATGCTGTGCAGGAGAACACACTATTTTGCATCCACCACATTAGCTGTACACTGGCCTTTGTTTTCCACCACATCATTCATGGTACAAGTTAATTACACACTTTCAATGTGCTGCTTTCTTTCTTACCACACAAGATAATACAATTCTGAACTCATTTAAGCAAAGCAAATGCTTTTCTTCCTATTATGTATTGTGCCAAGCAGTAAATAATAGTAATTAATAAAAACCAGAACAGAGTTCAGCAAAGTCACTTCTTGCTTTTATTCATAAAGAAAACCAAGATTTCATTAAGGACGGTGCTGGATATTCCTCTGCTGTTCCCAAAATGTGATATTGGTCAAGGTAATTGTTTCTTGAGACAGGCTGACAGTGACAACGAAGATTAATCTGCTTTCCTCAGCATATCCCAGAATTACCTTTTCTATGGCATAATGGGTAAACTGCAAACACATCTCTTGTGAGACAAGACAGCTGGTTCCAGAAGTTTATCCTGTGTATGGATGTGCCAAACAAGCTGTTGCTCTGATCTTCCTCCTCTTCTCTCTAAACCAAATTGTAGTAGTCTTCAAAGTTTTTCCCTTTTAGCACAGTGTTTATTCAAATTTCCCCATCAGTTCCCAGCTTCACATACTGATGTCCTTCTCCCTACATAATTATCTACATTTATCTACATCCCTGAGATTACACATATCCCAGCCCCTGGGCATTCCTGAACTGGGGCTTTGCTCGCTTCTGGGACATACTGCTGACAACAGGGTTGTTAACATTCACAGGAACACAACTGTTAGAACATTTTTGTATTTCATTTCTCTCCCCTGAGGACTTGTTTGGTGAGCAATGTCTGCTTCCTGTCAGCAGCCTGTGCCACCATGTGCACCAGTGTGGGCTGGTGTCCCTGCCCATGGCACTGGGGTTGCAACCAGTTAATATTTAAGATCCCTTCCAACCCAACTCATTCCATGATTCTATGATTCAGTCACTAAGAAGGATGGACTTATTTTGTTTGCCTGTTTAAGAAGGTTGTAGGGAGTAGCCGAGGTACCTGAAGAGGGTGGTAACCACCAAATGCCACCTCAGTTAGAGCAGGCTGCAATTCCAAAATCTCATTAACAGCTGTGCTCCTCAGGCTTGTGACCCAAGAGGAACCAAGGAAAAGGGGAGGCAGGAGAGGAAGCTGTGAGAGGAGAAACTTGTCACAAAGTCATGATAGAGAAGAATAAGGGAATTTTTTCTCTACCTTGCTATGACATTGCCCTTCCACTAAATGTACATATCAGAGGCCTGTGGGACACTGTTTAATGAGTCCTCCATTACCAATGCCAACCAATTTGTAGCTACATTAAGTTATTTCAACATGTGAAGAAGACAGGTCATAAAATAATTCTAAAATTAGGACAAAAAGCCAAAACATTTGATAATAACATGTCTCAGTGTAGGCCTCTCCTAACAATTTGTGCTGGTACCAATTAATTACATAGTCATTAGTACTAATGTACTATCCTTTGTGATTAGTTTATAAATAAGTGTTTCGTAGTCTAGGAGATAAATTGTTTCATCATTTATTTTCAGTCACAAACGTCAAAAGTGCCTTTTATACCAAAAAATACCTCAACAAACAAACTCCAGCTTGTCTGTATTTAAATGGTCAAGCTAGGCTTTAAAATTAAAAACATTTAGATGAATGACCAGGAATTTTGTCTCTGACTAAAGCTTTTTTTTTTTTTTACTCTGACTTCCACTTAGGAAATTAAACAGGTTAATGAGTAGCTAGAAGCTGTGTTTTCATTCTTAATGGGAAATGTTAGGAGCAGGAGGAACGATGGGGTTTTTTAAATAGATTTATGTCCTTTTCTTTTAGTTTTGTAACCTCCATGTTGAACCTAATCCCCACATCCTGCAGCAGTCAAAGACTTTGTCATACCTAATAGAAGATCTAAAACTAATAGGTGTTGTATTAGACATTGATATGCATCTTTCAAATGCAAGAACATCTTGAATTAAGTGCTATTGATCTAGGCAAACTTGTTTAAGTCTGGGTTATATAAATGAATTGCAGGACACGAATTGAGGCTGGGTAGGAAAGCTGTATATTATAAACTGGACACCTCTGAAAAGAATGGTTCTGGCCATTTCAGAGAGACAAGAACTAGAAATTAATTCTGGAGTGGAAACAGGGAGAAAAGAATTATCTTGGACTGCCTTCTAACCAAACATCAGTGAAAATGTTGACAAAAATCTCATGTACATAATTCTTATTTTGCATGGTTCAGCTTACTTCCCATGATACATAGAATAGAGTGCATCTGCTTGAAGTTTACAGAAAGAACTTATCTCAAACTTTCTGTCTCTTCCACAACAAATGTTCTGTCTCCCTAAAAAGATTATTATAAAGCAGAGTGCTCTCTTGGGAAGGAAGGAGCAAAAAATCCTAGATTTAGAGATTTAAGACACCATCTTTTGGTCTGAGTGAGTTGACACCCCCTCTCTTTTCTAAGACACACCAGAATTATATTTTTGGCCTAAAAAACGATGTCAGAGGACAAAGATTTGCAGTATTACTACTGTACAATTCCTAAAAAGGAGCAGCAATCTGCACTTTTCTGCTGAGAGAAAATTTTAAATAATCAAGCTGAAGTTCTGGCACGCAAATTTAATACCTTGATAGGAGAGAAAGGTTTTTTCTCTGAGTAGGTGATATTGTCTGCTGTCATAGGAAGCATAGTGGATCCCTGTTCCAGGAGTGTTTTTCGTTTTAATCCACGTGTTGTTTTGGTTGTTGCTGTTGTTTGTTTGTTTTAAACCACTGCTCATGTTATGCTGAAATGGAAGCATGTTAACCCTGAAGAAAATAAATCTCATGTAAGCAATTCAAAGACCACTGTGGTTTCACTGGGCTCTGAAGGACATTTCTTTTGCTTGGAAGAACCAGTTTATGCTTTTCTCTTTCTATCACCTTGTGCCATTTAAGTGACAGAGGCAAAGTGCCTTAATACAACACAATTTTGATTTCCCCACATAAACACACAACACCCTGCCCAGTTTTGCATTCAGCAGTTCATGCATTCAGGTTTCTATTGTTACAATTTGGTTCTTTCTTTCTTTTTTTTCCCCTCTGTTTTTTTTTTTTGAACTTTGTAGAGTTAACTATGATTGAAGTGAAACACTTTCCTACTGGTTTTCAATTTGTAAATGAAAAAATTCCAACAGAAAATGGATACAAGCTGTATGAAGAAGCATTAATACCTGCTGAATAATCACCCCAAGTAGAATATTGAATTTTGCAGTGCCAGGTAAACATGAACAAAAGTATTAATATTCATATTTCAGTAAGCAGGGAGGAGTGAAGTGTAGAGAATTAGAGAGACTCTTAAGAAGAAAATGCTATAACTGTAAACTCACACTGCAAAATATTTGTCCCAGTCTTGATTTGGTTGACTTTATATCCATGTAGGCAAGATATCTTGAATAAGTGCTCACTGAAATACCTTGAATAAGTGCTCTCAAGACCAGAAGGGACCCTGTATGTGTAGACAAGCAATTTCACCTTCCAAACCAGATGAACCTGCAGTTCAGTAATGTGCAGGTATTAGAAGATTCCAGAACACAGGTGACCTTCTGGACAGTGATTGTGGGTGGCCTTTTAGATTTGCTGTCAAGTGAGTGAATACCACATGCAGTCTATCAAAAGGCAGTGCCTGGGAGGAGGACTCAGTGCTGCTGGGGTCTCTGTTCTGCCTGCTGCAGAAACTGCTGGAAGGAGGGGAACATTTTCCCTTGGAACAGTTGGAGAATTGCAGAGCAGAGAAGGAAGCAAAAAGACTTTGGAGAGGTCTGCAACACAAATGGAGAAAGTGAATGGACTGTGGTAGGAAAAGCCTCCACAGCAATGGGCTTGGGCAGGAAGAATCCCTTGTGAGCAGTTTTGAACTTGTGCATCATTGAAAAATACTGATTGGGAAGAAGGATAAAAACACTTTGTGGGTATGCTTCATAATAAAAGATAATTTTAATTTTCTTTTATTTAGTCTCAAAATGAAGGATTGTCATGTTCTAGTTTGCCTTGTACTAATTTGTGCAGTAAGAATTGCACAAACTTCTTGCTCCTCAACACTGACCTTTCAGTCTGGTGTATTAAAACACATTTTGTTTAAAGAAATTCCCCTTGCCAAGCACTCAAGTTTTTCATAATGCCACAACTTCATTCTCATTACCATGGTGGCACCACTCATAACATCTAGAGGATTTGTATCCTCAGTAACTAACAGAAATGTTCACAAGTATTTCCAGTGTAGACCTCTATACTGTGGCCACCTAAATTGTTTGAATTTCTGAGCGAATTCCAGCACCATGATCTATACATTTTGTCTTCTGGGGTTTGCTGTCCAGGAAATGTTGGGAAGGACCTGCCTGTGCTTGGCAAACACCCTCCACTTCCATAGGGCTGCAGCAGGCTTTGTGTTTCATAAACCATAGAACGATTTGGATTAAAAGGGACCTTAAAGATCACCCAGTTCCAATCCCTGCCATGGACAGGGACACCTTCTGCTAGCCCAGGTTCCTCAGAGCCCCATCCAGCCTGGCCTTGAACAACTCCAGGGATGCATTCACAGCTTCTCTGGGCAACTTTTCCCTTCCTATTTGCCTCCAGCAGCACTGTGCAACTGTGAGCTCAGACACTGCATCTGAAAATGCAGCAGAATTAAAGCAAGGATGACATGAAAAGAGAGTTAAGTGTTGAATTGGTATTTTCAGAATGATAGGTGATTTCTAAGGATATGCTAAGAAAATGTGTCTCTAGGGGAAAAACAGAAAGCTTTTAAAGAAATTTCATCTGTTTTAGCTGATTACTTTCTCTCTGCACTGTGAATTAGATAGATTGCCATCTGTACTTACAGCAGAAGAGTGTTCAGGCTTCAGTCAGCAGATGCCCCAAAGACTTCCTAATTTAACTGAAAAATCTCTCTGCTTTCAGGCGTGTGTTACTTACCTTTGCAGAGAAGTCATCTCCCATCACCTCTGAGAGAGTTTTCTGAGTACCACTGCTCATAAGATCAGGAAACTCTGTACTCAAGAATTAACAGGCTTTACTAACACTTCATACTAAAATTTACACAGATTTCACACACGAATTCTGTCCCAATGTATTTTTCTTTGCATGAGAGAGCATGAGGAGAGTGTAGGACTTTTTCTCCAATGTTACTTGCATATTCACTAATGGAAGCAATGTGCCCATTTTGAGTAATATAATAAACTTTCTCCCCTATGGATCTAAAGAAAATGGCAGAATGGATGAGCTGTGGTTCACAGAGCATACCAACTGAGAGCAGCTTCCCACTCAAAATCAAAAAGTTAATCCAAGTACAGCAACTGCTCATGAAAGAGAGACAGGAATCACAGCATTCCAGAAATACAGAGATTTCTTCACTAGAGAAAGCAGCTATGCAGAAAGAGCCTTCACTTAAAGAAATATCCAATATAGGTGAAGACATAGGTGGACTTGAGAAGCAGAGCCAAATGAAAATGCAGAGCAGGTTCTGAGAAAGGATTCAGAGGTGGAGCCAGGGGTTGATAATAAGTGCTGCAGTGCAATAATCACTTTTGGGGTTTGGATTTGTTGATGGCTGTTGGAGTGTTGTTGGTTTTTGTTGGCTTATTTTAAGGAAAATTTTGAATACAACTGTATTTTGAATATAACTGTGCATATAATAATTCCACAGTTTAATATTCCAGACTGTGGTTCAGAATGAGCTATCACTGAAGAAACTTTGAAATTCCAGCCATTCTCCTGAGAGGCTAGAAATATATTTCAAACTGAATCTGCTAAAATTAATATGAGATTGCTTGCATATTTCTGTCCTTTAATCTATATATCTCCCAGCACTTCAGATCACTTGCTGACTTGCTTTTCTTTGTTCCACATTTTTTCTCTTTTCCCAGGAACTTGTTCTCACCAGTTTGAATACACATATGCTCACTTGTTTATTGCTCCAGACACATCCTTCATTTGTTAATAGATTCATATGCTTGTGCTCCTGATGGGTTTTGTTTGCTCTTCATTCAGTCACAGAAATCCATGTGTAGCAAGGAATTTGAAAAGAGCATGCAGCTGTTTGCCAGATAAAGTGGCACATCATAATTTTGAACTTTTTGCATCCTCCTTTGTTTTAATAAGTATGGATGTAATGGATTTATAAACAAGTACTTTGGGGGTTGAAGCTCATTTCACTATTGACTTTCTCTTATCTTTTATTTTCTCCTTATTTTTTTGTAGATGTATTTGTGGCCTTTGGAACAATCTAATGCTGTAGCAATCATATCACTTTCAATTTGCACAGGGTATTTTTACTGCCAGACTTCTTTAATGGAATGGTAATGGTTCTTCTTTATACCATGGCTGAAATGTGCTAGAAGCTTTATAAGCAAATAAACAAAATCTGGCCTTGGCTGTTACACTGGACTCAGTCCCACACATAATCACTCTAACTGAGCACATAATAATAACCCATGATTGCACTGTCTTGTTGGTAGGGTTTAGATGACAGCAGACTGAATCCTCATTTGGTTACTCAGCACTGTGGTGGTGTAACTATGAGCAGAATTCTGCTTATGGGCCTAGGAGCTTAGGAATATGCCAAGCCCCTGGCTTTTTCAGTAATTCCTATGGATTTATTTATCCTAACAGAAAATGCAGTTTACAAATTGATTTTGTTATGCCTGCATGGCAAAAGTTTTATAAATAAGAAAATAGTCTATTGTGAGCAGACAGTGAAAAATGAGGTTAGGAACCTGTATTTGGAAGGATCCAAATGCTCCCCAGAAATAACTTCTGTGCACCTAAGGTTGGGTGAAAGAGGACCTTTTACAAAACAACCTTCACATTGTGCATCAGTATTAAGCAAAGGAACACACTATGTATGAAGCTGTAGGGACATCAGCACTGCTTGGCCTTTGTGACCACAACTGTGTTCCTCTATCTGGTGATCCCAGGGCTATCAGTAAGAACTGGGCCATGTCCTTGGCCTCACTCCTTTTTGCAATGCCCCTGCCATTTTGTAAATAATATCTCACCACAGGAGGTTTAGATAAGATATTAGATTTTATTTTCTTTTATGGAAAGGGCTGTAAATCATTGCAGTACACTGGCCAGGGAAGTAGTGGAGTCATAATCCCTCTAAGTGTTCAAAACCATTTAGATGTGGCACTTGAGGACATGGTTCAATGGTGAATGTGGTCCTGGTGCTGGGTTAGTGGTTGGACTGGGTGATCTTTTCCAGCTTTAACAATTCTATGATTCTATGACCTCACACACATTTGTTTCTGTGGGATTCTCTAGGTAGGACAAAATTTTAGGAGGTCTGAATTTAGCAGTCTAAAGATCTACTGATTTCTTGAGGAGGATAACCTTCTTAATCTTCTTGCATACCATCCTGCAACTCAGGAGGATGCAGATTTGAGCAAAAATCTCAGAACACCCTTCACTTCCAGTTTAAGCTTGCACCCTGTAGGAACTTGCTCCAATGCCATATTGTTTCTAGTAAAGTTGTCAAGGAATACAATTAAAAAAACAAAAAGAAGAAATACTGACTGTTTTTCATTGAGTTTCATTTGTTGTGTTTTGGGCAACAAAATTAACAAAAGGATTTTCTGGAATGGAATCTATCTGCTGCTCCATCTCTTGCTGTACACACATCCTCAAATGGCAAGCACAAGAAGTGGCAATTTGCTTTTTCATGTTCCTTCCATGAAATTTTTCAGCACAAATATGGGAATAAATATTACCTATTAGTGTGTCAATCCCTTCATCTCCACACAAGCACAATCAGAATAACTAATTACTGCCACAGTATGGCAACAAAGCTGTGTTGTGCCTCACACCAAGTAGTTGTTTAAATATCTCCAAGCAGTAAGAACTCTCTCCAGAAGTATCAGCAAATTGTAGTCTCACTGTGAAAACTGAGCACACAATTTTCTGTAATTTTATCAGCTCTTCTGTCTTGACCGTCATGAGCATTTATTCCAAGCTGTCCCCAGTCATCTACTGGAATGTTCTGTCTCTAGATGTTTCAGGGCTCCATTCCTCCTCAGAGGGGAAGTAATAAGGCTTCTGTTCTTCATGTTCAGAGAGGAAAAACGAAGGTGGAGCTCTGAGGGTAATGTATCTCTGCTCATTGGAGAGGACTCTATGACTGCTATTGATGTGAAGGGACAAGGGTGGTGTCTGAGGTGGCCGCTTAACTTCTCAAGGAAATGCAGAATTTCAAAAGAATGCAGAAGTACAAGTTCAGACTCTTTTAGATTAAATCAATGCCTTAGAAATGCTGCAACTTCAACTCCTTGTGTAATTGATGGGAAGATCTGGGCACCTCCAGTGCATGACTGAGAGGACAGAATTTAGGATAATCCACACACACATCCAGGCTAAGACAGCTGAGCAAGTGCCTGAAGAATAAAAATATATCATCACCTGTGGATCTCGTTATGAGACTTGATTGCTGCAATTTATTTCTCTATTGGTCTGATGGTCCTGATCCATCAGGGCAGGGGGAAGAAACATAAAGTCTGATGGACTAAAACATGCTCAGGCTCAGTGGTAATGCACAGGTACCTCCCCTGAGGAGGGGGAGCTTTCAGTCCTCTAGTGGAAAGCCTCAGAAATGAGTCTGGGGACACTTTGGGGGTCTTTGTTAGCTTTTGACACCTTCTAAGACATGACAGCTCATTCTTCATGGATGTGGGTGAAGAGCACCTCAAGGCCATACCTATGTCTGAGGAGTTGTCCACCCAGGCTGGAGACGTCCATGCCATGATTCAAAAGTCTTGTGAGAATTATGTTGGGCATTGGTTATTCCCACTGGGACCAGGAAAAGGTATAAATCTGAGAGGGAAACTCTCCAGCCATTGAACTACAACTGCCTGATATTCCCAGGGAGAATGTGTGCATGCTGCATGCAATGGCTCCACACAGTAACAAAAGCTTGATCCTAATGCTGCCCATTCCCTTCGTACAATTTTATACCTTTAGTTCATTTTCCTGTGTTGCTCCCAAACATTGTAATGTTCCATGAGTGTCTGTACTTCAGGAATAGCCATAAATAATTAAATCTGCACCACAATGAAGAGTTTATGAAAGGAATTTAGTCCCTGTGAATTATTCTGTGAAAGGAGATAAGCAGTTTGTTGGGTTTCAGTCCACCATATTAAGGATAAGAGCAAATGTTTAGCTTTAAACCTGCAGTTTCCTGAATTAAGGTTCTCTCTGTCTGTTATCAAGATGACATTAAAAGTGGCCACGGGTGTTTGAAAGCTTTACCACCAGATCAATTTCAATTACTTACTCTAATTGAAGAAGTGTGGGAATTTCTGAGGTGGCCACAGGTTTTGTGCTCCTGTCTTTTCATGACATATACACATCTGCCTGCATGAATCAGAGTTTGAATCAGCAGCTCCACAACTTACTTTAAACCTGCACTTTCATCACCAGAGTAAGGAACATTAAAGCATCTTGCTTCTTGCTGTTTCCAAAAAGTACAAGTGATGGATACTTGCTTTCTTTTAAAAGCCAGTAGATATATTTTTTTTTTTTCTGGAGCAGTGCCATAACTGCATTATACATAGATCCTCCATGCTTATTTTAGAGAAAATGGAAAAAGGAATCATGGGATTGTTCTGGGAGTTTGCACTGTATTTTCCTTAACCACAAAATAAACAAATAAATAAATAAAAAAAAAAAATTAAAGACAGAAAGTATACTGATGAGACACTACTACAAAATTACCTTTTTTACTCCCAGTGAAAAGACTCTTTAGCAGAGCCCTTCATTTCAACCTTCTCATCTTCCTGAAATGAATTTGTAGTGAAAAGCAATTACAGTGAATATTTCCATATTCCCAGTGCACCGAAATGTACCTATATTAATTTGCTGGAGTTATCCTAGTAATATATTGTGTATTCTCATACATTTTCTTATGTCTATATTTGTGTGCCAGTGACTCTGTGTCTTTGTGCTTGAAAATTCCCCAGACAGGGCCAGATTTGACCACCAGGATGATTACCACTGACAGCAATTGGAAAAGCAGTTGTAAAGACTTCTAGTCCCATCTCTGGGGCTGCAGTGCCTGCTCTCTGTGGAATTAGACTGGGAATACCAACATTTCCATCCTGACCACCACAGAGCTGCTCAGGAAATCAAAACATATCATTTAAACCTACCCCACATTTCTGAGGATGCTGTTGTCTCAAGGTGTCCCTGAGGAGGGTCCATTACTGGATCAGCTGCTGCAGGAAAAGGTTTTACACAGTGGATGCAGATTTAAGAATCCTCTAAACATTTACCAAAAAGATCTTGATTGAAACCACATGGTGGGAGAATTGTGAGTAAATGTCTAAATTCTGACTGTCATCAGGAGAACCATGGAGCTAAATGTGGTATCAGGAAGGGAAGAATATCACTTACAAGTGATAAATGAGTGTGAAAGTAGTGAAAATTTCCCCAACTTCATTCTGATATTTCACTTCAAATCTGTGTGTGGTTTAAATGGAGGGTTTAAGTGCACTACCACAGTACCCAGGCTTATATGGCCCTGATGTAAAGGGTATGTGTGCCTTCAGTCTCAGCTCAGCAATAACTTAAAGAGTAATGACTGAAAGGGTAGAGGATTCATAAATGTCTGTAGTCTTACAGGTCTTACAGGGAGCTGGGGATAAAACACAAACATTTCTAAATGCCCCTATGGAAAGAAAAGATTTGGTCAGAGATTGTACCTCCTGGGTCACAAGAAATGCAAGTGTGTAAAAGGAGCAGTATTTCAGATCCTATCATATGAGGCAGCATTGTTTTTCATGAGCAAGGCTGTTGAGTGGAAAGGCTGAAGAAAAAACAAGGGAAAGATGTGACCTTTCCTATACCTCACTTACCTCCTCAACATTGACAAAACATACTAGAAAGGGGTTTTCTAAGTCCTATGACAAGCCTAGCAATGTGAAAAAGCAATGCTACCCCTGGAACAGTACCAACAAGTATTTGCTTAGATTAGCAGACTCTCCCAGGGCTCAGTCACTTGAGTAGACTTCTCTCTTCTCTTGAGTGTTTTTTCTCTCTTCTTCAAGCAATTTTTCCCCTCAAAAGGATCATAGAAACATTTAGGTGTGAAAAGATCGCTAAGGTCATCAAGTCCAACCTTTAATCCAGCACTGCCAAGTCCACCACTAAACCACGTCCCCAAGGACTGCACAGCTTTTAAATACCTCCAGGAATGGTGATTAAATGATGATTTAAATACCTCCACCACTTTCCTGGGCAGTCTGTTCCAATTCTTGACAACCTTTTCGAGGTTCACAGAGATCACAAAGATATTTACTTTCCTAAAAGTTTCACAAAACTAACAATCTGAGCATTGAAGGCAGTTCAAATGTTCATAATAACTTTGTTTATAGAAACTTTCATGTGCAAAAGCCTGCAGTCAAACATAGCAGCCTGAATGTATCATCAAACTCTACATTAAGGGGTTGACATACATAAGAATAAACTGTTTATTGTTAAATGGTTGGTCAGCTGAGAAACTTGAGTCCAAACACAGCTTCATTAACTCTGCAACTCCAAAGCTACTGGAGTTTCCTTGATTTTGTATGGCAAGGCAGCATTACTAGAGCAAGACATTTCTTCATTTTGCTCTTTTTATTTTTTTTTCTGGAGAATATAGTAAAAAAAAGAGAAAGGGGAAGAAAAAGGAGAAAGGAAAGGAAAAAAATGTTTAAAATTGTAAGGGAAAGGAATTTCTCTTCCTCTGTGAGAAAAATTGAGAACTGATGGCCATCTATTTCTGATCATTTTGTTGTTTGTGCTTAACTATAGTGCCTTAAAATCAGCTGTCACAGAGCCCACTCTACCTCCACGCAGCTGCCAAAAATACTCCTGTTCAATCTGCTTTTGTGTATTTTGGGTGTTTGTTCTAACCCACCAATTTTCCTTCACAAAGCTATGTATTGACAGTATTTGGCAAAGACTCCTGTGGAAAACAGAGGCATTGAGACTGGATTTCTATTGTTTATTTGTTTGGGGACACGGGGGGGGATGTGGGAGGGTCGGGGACAGAGCAGGAAATTGCTCATATCTTCTTAAGCACACTCGGTAACAACTGTCCTTTCACAGGAGGCAGCCACACATAGCGGGGAGCGACAGAGAAACGCAGCAAAAATCCCACCGAGCCTGCCTAAGAGCTGGCTGCACGGGACACTCTGTACCTGGGAAATGCCAGATGTCTATACATCCAGGAGTGCAGAAACTGCCATTGAAATGACGTGTTTGTCCAGCTAAACAGCTCCCAGGCACAAGTGACAGTCACAGGGGGTTATTATCAGATGTGTGGAGCGCTCCCAGCTCCAGCCGGGGGAACCCAGAGCATCTGTGCAAATCAGCTCTGTGCAGACTGGTCTGTTTGTCCCTGACTCCAAAGGACTTGCACACAGACCAAATCTGTTTCAGTTTGGCTTTCTTTTTTTTCTTTTTGACCCACTTCTTTCTAAAAACTCATCAGGTGTGATGGAGGGAAAAGAGGAAACTAACAGTGCCATCTAATGGGTGTATGATTTTATTGCCTAATAGACCTAATTTCAGAAATTAAGAGAGAAAACAAACAAGAGCAACAGATTCTCAGGGGTATAGGATGCTCAAAGTCTCTTTCTTGTAGTCTGGGATTTTTTTTTTTTCAAGGGAATCTGAAATACAAAGGAAACTCATATTTCTCTAAAAAACACCTGGATAGCTCAGCATTGCTGCATTTTGGACAATTATTCTTGTTGGGGTGGATAATACAGATCAAAATTACTTTGGAAAATGGGGAATGAACAGCCAGGTAATGTTCATTTAAAGGCTTGCTTTCAAATCCAGGTTGCTTCAAAAATGAAGCAAGCAAATTAAAATCAAGGAAAAGCAATCAGAAGTTATCTTTATCACAGGGTTTTGGTGTTGTTAAGGAAATTTACCAGCCTCCCCCTTCACAAGACTTTCCAGCAGCCCCACTCCCAGTGCTAAAGACTTGAACTGTTGGGACCAAAGCCTCTTCACAGTGGGCAGCTCCAGTGAGCCCACAGATCCCTGCTTGACTTCCTAAAATCCCCCTCACACAGCCAGGGCAGCTTTCCCTACCAGTTCAACCCCAGGTTTCCCATATCAGTCTTAGATGGCTCATTCCATGAAGCCATTTATCCATGGTGCAGTAACACAACACCAGTTCAGTCTGGGTCCTCCAAGGAGGGTTCCCAACAAAGGAACTCTTGGCCTTTTACACCCTCGCAGTCTCCTGGCTCGAGTGTCGCTCCTGCTCCTGAGACCTCAGCCCCTGCCCCCTCTCCGTGTCCTCCACCTCACTGGCATCACCACTCTTCCTCCTGTTTGTTATCCAAAAGATCAGCAGTTCCTGCTTCTGCTGCCCCTGAAGGGCATCTCCCTGCCTTTGTGGTCCCAAACTGTGCACGGCCTCTTGTCTCAATGTGCAGCTTGTGAGCTGAGATACCTGGACCAGGTATATTCCTCAACACCCTCAGCTGCACTAGAAAGAGGAGGACTCTGAGAAATAATGAGAGCTAAAACCTTCTGGATCTGCTGAAGTCCATGCTTCTCTTACCTGGATTTGCAATATGAGTTTGGAAGACTTCTTGAGGGGGAAACACAGATATCTGTTTTCAGAAGAGGCTTTTTGTCTGCATATTTTAGTCTTGGATGACAAGCATCTTTTAGCTGGAAGGCCATGGGTAGAAATAAATGGAAGTAATGGAGAAGGAGTTTTGATGGCTTTTAAATACTCATCACTAATCAGCTGATAGTCTCAAAAATGCAGTTTTGTAAACATCCTTACTAGGGGTTTTGCAGATATTAAGACATTTTTCTAAGTGTAGATACATACATTTAAAATTTGTGGCTCCACTAGGCTTTTTTTTTTTTTGTTTGCAGCTGTCTGTTTGTGTGGTAAAAACCTGTTATCATCAAAATGAGACACTGAGCATTTCATTCCCTGTTGGTGTCATCTGAGATGCAGACCTGAAAAAGTGGATTGCCTTCTGCCATCTTGAGCCATTCCATGGAAATTCAGGATCCTTCCCATCACACCAAACTCACTGTGCCTGCAGTTTGTTACAATTACACCCCTGCAACCACGAGACAGAAATTTACTTTATAAGACATTTGTAAAAGTTAGCAGTAAAATGATATTTCAGATATAATAGTGTAGCTACAGAAAACAGCAAAACACTGTAGTGTGCATAACATGTAATTGCACAATCTAAATTAAATTCACATCTGTGTTTGGCTTGAGGCAAAACACTAGAGCAGAAAAATGAGATCTGAGGATGCTGTGATGCTCCACAGGCAGATGAGATCTTCCTTTGGAGGAAATGAGCCATCTTCTGAATATGTAGAAAAGCACCTCTTTTCTGACAAAGTGAATGAGGGCACAGATCAGTTTGGTCTTGTTCAGGCTTCAGGAAACCTATATTTTATACTGGCTCATTTAGCTCTTCTTACCTCTAAAATGAAAACAATCAGCTGTTAAGTCTCTGCATTAGTACCAAACCATCTCTCATTCTGGTTTCCTTTCACAGCTCTTTATAAGATCACTTGTTTCTCCCCCTAGAGAAGTTAAGATTTAGAGAACAATCAGGTTGTCTTCTTCTTTTCTAATTTAAAACCAGATGGCTGTTTCAGCTAAACCATTATAATTTAAATATGTATATTATAATTTAGGGAGGTTACACTTTGCCACCAGGTTTGTCTGGGGGATGCAGCCCTCCACAGGATGGATGGTTGCAGCATCATAAACTGATTCCCTTCAGAGGATTTCTGATGATCCTTCTGAAAAATCTCCTGCCTTGCACAGTCCCAAAGTCTGCAGCAAGAACAGGAGATACTGGACACTGGCTATAGGAGTCTTGAAATGAGACACTGTGATCAGCCAATCATAGAATCTTAGAGTTATTTAGGGTGGAAAGGACCCCTAAGGTCACCAAGTTCAACCATTAACCCAGCACTGCAAGAGTCCATCACTAAACCATGTCCTCAAATTCCACACCTACACATCTTGGAAATACCTCCAGGTTGTTGACTCAGCCATTGGCAGCCTGTTCCAACGCTTGACAATTCTTTCACTGAAGAAATGTTTCCTAATATCCACTCTGAACCTCCCTTGGCATAATCTGAGGCCTTTTCCTCTCCTGCTATTGCTTGTGCCTAGGGAGAAAAGACCACCACATCCAATGGCATCACTGGCTTCCAGTCTGAGAGTAGAGTGGTGTACCAGAGTAATAGAGGAGGTGATCATTTATGCACTACCATGCTTGATTTTAGCTGTTTTGGTTTTGTTTTATGTTTACAGAGAAGTGACTGTCATTTGCTGTGATCAATATAACTTTTTTATTTTCTTGATTTCAAGGCAGGAAATTACACCAACACCCCTTGGAGAGGGTGATGTGATTTTCACAGAACTGTTCTCAGTCTTTCTCCCAGATTCAGCTTCCTTCACAAGGGAAATTGATACTGAAGTGATGTTTTAGTGATTTAAATAGTATCAGATGGAGTGTGCTGGAGAAAAAAAAAAAAAGAAAAAGACTCACAAGTAGCAATTTACCCAACAAATCTGTTTAGTGTAAACAGGAGCTTATTTCAGGATTTTATATAAACTGATGCCTGGTTAAAAGGATATCCCAGGTGACCACAGCAAATGTAGATCCTTCCATTAGCACTCCTGGTGTGGTGGAAGAGCTTTCTGTAATGTGAGAGGAACGTGCATTTTGATGGATCATCACTCCCTTCATACCTGCTTGGCATCCACCCCAACACACTTCTGGGAGTTAAAAGGAATTCATGTTCTGTGTAAGGGTGTAGCAGCATCTGCCACTGCACACAAACACAAGGCTTTCCTTAACAAACACCAAAATCCAGTGCAAGATAAAATAAAGCTTCTACTATGGAAAAGCTTTAAAAATTATTTTGAGAGACTTAAAATCTATTCAGTTGTTTTTGTTCTTAAATATCCCCAGTCAACTGAACAAAACCAATCTCATAAAATGCAAAGGTTTTTCAAAGTAATTCTGGATGTTGCCTCTCCTGAAGGTAAAAACACTTTGCATTGTGGCTTAATTCCCCTTTCCTCTTCTCTTCCCATTCTTTCCTTTTCCCCTTCCTCATTCTTTTTTCCACCATGTCATGGAAGTGAGCTCTGATTTAGCTTGTCAAAAGTTCCACTAGAATGGGAACACAATGTTGGGCCTTCTTTTCCTCTTAGTCAATAATAACATAAACAAATATGAAAATGTATGTGTGTTTAAAAGCAGGTTACCTTGGGTTTGGGTCTTCTCTCTTTCATGCAGAGCAGGTTTTAGCTAGGAGGTGTCCAAACCCTGGTCTGATGGTCAGTCTGTGCCTTGGTTCTCCTTGAGGAAACCTGGGAGTGATGGTTCCTCGAGGTGCCAAATTTTTATGTGTGTCTATGACTTGAACTTTAGACATGAGCACTTTGCACTGGTCTAAAAAAGAGCTGTAACATTCCCAGGAGACTTCACATCATCCCTCTCATGTACCTGTTCCAAAGCAGTGTTGGATACCAGATATTCTCCTGCAGTCAAAGTCCAGGCCACAGCTCAAAACTGGTCCCATCCCAACCACTCTGTGCCTGGCCATGGTTTGTCACATCTGTCCCAGAACTGTTACCACCTTGGCTGAGTTGAGCATCCCTGGGCTGTCCCAAGCTCTGGAATTCAGATTAATTAACCAGACATCCCTGGCCAGATGCCCCACAAGGAATTTCTAGTTAATTTTAAGTCAAAGATACCTTATGTCCAAAAAGGATGGCTTTCCTGCATGTTCTCATCACTATTTCCTATTAACTGACTTACTTCTTCCTCCACTGTAGAGCAATTTTTGGCCTCCAATGCCTAGTTCATGCCTTCCCCTACATGGCAAGAAACATAAAAGTTAAGCATTTCCATGACTCAGTGAACCTCACTCCTAGAACATTAAGCTTACTGACTGAAAAGGTGGCTTCGATGCCTTCCTTTAACATAAAAACCAGAGCACATTAAACTCTTACTTATTGCTCCAGTGGGTTTTAGCGTTGTGGGTGGAAATAAAAGCTTAGCTACAGCATGGTGAGAACCCCCTGGTGGTGCTGCACTGTGTCCTCTGGGCACACTTTCCCTGGGGCTGTTCCCTTCTCTGTTCCGCGGGGTCTGTGCCAGCCCTGTCGCCGAATCAGCTGGGCGCCTTCCAGAGGAGGATTAGCAGCTGTCGCACTGCTGCTTCCCATTTTGTTCTCCTGCCTCAGGAAAGCCAGGCTGTCACCCTTGCACAAGCACCAGATCTGACTTGATTCATCATTTCCCAGGAACAAATCTCTACTCTTGTATTTAGTGTACAGAAAATTATACTCTACTAAATAAATCGGTCTTTTTTTTTCCGTTCCTCTCCCCCTCTCGCCTCCCTCCAGCCCTCCCTCCACTCCCTCCCTCCTACATGTTCATGTATGAGCTGCACTGTCTGTTCTACCTGCAAATCCTGTTGTAAGCTCTCAGCTGAGGCTCTATGGAAAGAAACTGCCACATAATTATTGTATGGTTAGTGATACATGGGGCAAAGTAATTACAAACAACCCTAAACAGAGATCCCTAAACAAAGTTCTGCTAAATGATGCAGGACTGGGATGTGAATCTGTACATGCAGCTGGGGTTTTTCTCCTCTGTTTTTTTTTTTTCCTGTTTTTCTTTTATTTTCCTTCCTTTTAAAAGCTTTCTGTGAGGACTGTGAGAAAATTAACTGGTCCAATCATAGGTGCAGCTGCTTCATTAGACCAATCTTCAATCAACACAAAAGTGAAATGTAACTCAGTCTCCTTAGGTAAAACAAAGTTCAAGAAAGTGTTCAGGGCTGACGACATTTCACCTTCTGCAGTGGCTCCTCCCTCCTTTTGAAAGTTACCACCCCTAACCCAATTAGAAGAAAAACATACCAAAAATCAACCTAGTCTTGCAAGAAGACTGCTCTGATCAGGGTGGCTTCTCCTCAAGGAGGAAAGTAAACCAGGCTGATTTGTCCTGCCATCCAAGCAGCAGCTGTGCTCTCCTAAAGCAACCACTGACATGAGAAGTGTGGAGGGGAAAGGCAGGATTTGTTCTTTTCTCCCCTCTCCTGGGAGGTGTCACAGCAATACAAAAGTGCCAGAAGACTTTGGTTGCAATAACAGCAGACAAAGAAGTGGGGAAAATCTGTAAAGGAATTAGAAACAGGAGGATAACAGTGAGTTTTTGTTTTCACCACAGCTTTGTGTATGTGTGTGCATGTGTGTACAAGGGATGGAGAGGACATAAAAAGACACTTCCTTCTGCTTAAAGCTTTTTTTAAACATGACTTTTGAAAGCTTACTCCTCCCCACACACCTGGTATCTTGTAAGAAAAGTGTTTTTTTCCTCACAGTGAGATCTCAGAACTGGTGCTTACCAACACAGCACTCATCATCAATCATGCATTGTCCATTCTTTATTGAGTTCCTGCCATGTCAATATTTTCCCATTTTATTAAATCTTCTTGGTTTTTATTATTCATTCCCTCACACACTCACTTCCTCACAGCTTGCTCTTGCTGTGGTCTGCAGCTTTCAGCAGAAATAGCACAAAACCTCCAGCATCTCAAAATCAAAAAGAAAAAAACTAACAACAAAACAGCAAATAAAGCCATTCATATAATACCTTTCATATTCCCCCCATAAGAAATTCACTGTCACACAGTGTTCTTCACTCAGACATTATCATAGTTTGGATGGAGAAAGACTAAATGTATTTCAATATCCCATCTCTAATCTCCTAAAATAAAGCCTTAATCATCAGGCAAGGAAGTATCCTGAAGGAAAGGGAGGGGGAGAAGGGAGGAGGACATGGACCACTCAGTGTTTCACTTCTTGAATTTTATGTTAAAATATTTACATAGTAATGGAATTTGCATTCCCTCTTTCACAAGGTGAGTCTTTAACACCTTTGTAAAGGTCTCTCTCCCCATGAGAAGGCATAGCAGAATTCCTGGAATTCCTGGTGTCTCTATCTGCTAGACATGGAAAAGGGGAGAACCAAGCATTCCTTGCTGCATGTTGGAGGATTTGGAGCACTGAACTGCCAAAAGAAGTGAACCCTGAGAAGAAATTGAAATCTCAGGGCAGTCCAGAGGTAAACTCCAAAATCTTTGAGAGAACTGTGTTTTCAGCTCCTTCCTCAGCAATTGGGTTTTGCTACACTCTGTTCAAGAGAATGTCTTTTGCAGGTGCCATTGCTATGTTCCTACCTCTTCATCTCCACTGTGCAGGGTATCCAAGGACCTTCTTCAGGGTCATGAATTAATTTAGGAGCTGGGGAACCTGAATCTCTCAGGGTTCCAGTGTTCATTTCCTTGTGCAGAATCCTGGAGGAGTGATCCCACCTTTGCTGTGCCCTCACCAGGAATACACACCAATTTAATCATTGCTAAGACTTCAGAGGGTACCAGAGGTATTTATTGCAGTGCAATATTTTAGCTCATCCATAATTTCTGACAAAGTTTTACCATTTTATGGCAGTGCCAGGAAAAGAGAAGCTGTCTGACACTGGTATCTGCCTAGAGGAAGGCATTGAGTATGGGACTCAACTCAAAACTTCTCAGAAATGTAGGTCAAACCCCTGCTAACACCACCAGTGCAACTATAAGGAGGTACCAGTATCAGCCTGCCTTTTCTGGGCTCCCAGAGGTAAGCAATGAATTCTGCTGCTGACTTTATTTGTGCCTGGAGCATCTCATCCCAGCCCTGTGCTCAGTGCTGAGACTCTTCCAGCCCAGGGGCTGCAAGGAGACTCTCACACCCATTTCAGAGCTCCACTGACCCAGCCCAGGGGCTGCAAGGAGACTCTCACACCCATTTCAGAACTCCACTGACCCAGCCCAGGGGCTGCAAGGAGACTCTCACACCCATTTCAGAGCTCCACTGACCCAGCCCAGGGGCTGCAAGGAGACTCTCACACCCATTTCAGAACTCCACTGACCCAGCCCAGGGGCTGCAAGGAGACTCTCACACCCATTTCAGAACTCCACTGACCGGCCCATGGGCTGCAAGGAGACCCTCACACCCATTTCAGAGCTCCACTGACCCAGCCCAGGGGCTGCAAGGAGACTCTCACACCCATTTCAGAGCTCCACTGACCCGGCCCAGGGGCTGCAAGGAGACTCTCACACCCATTTCAGAGCTCCACTGACCCAGCCCAGCCCAACACTACAGAGTGGGCAGGAGAGCACGAATGTGCCACAGACAGGGAGAGCAGCAGCAGACAGTGGAATTACAGAAACAAATTGGTGCATCCCCTTGCTTTTTGACCCAAACTGAAAGGGATCCTGCAACAAACAGCATGTAATTTCTCCCACTAACCAACCATAAGAGACAGATAATATCAGCTCACTAAAGGAGAGAAAACTGCTGCTGCTTTCAGATCATAATTTAATTAACTGTGATTTTCCTAACAAGCACCTTTTTTTTTTTTTCTTTTTTATTACTAGAAAGTAATGGACCCAGGGCTGATCCCTCAGGCTTCGAGGCTTTAAGGACAGTATCACTTAATGAGGCAGCTCACACCGTGTTTATCCTCCTGCTGCAGGTGCAAACACTCGACGGGCTCCCGGGCAGGAGCTGAGAAAGGAGCCAGCCCTCCGAGGATTCAGGATGCAACTCAGACCTGTCTGTGAGCAGGTCCAAGTTAGCCAAGTCGGCTCGAGGGGCTTTCTCGTGTGGTTTTAAGTGGCCTGAACCTTTTTCAGAAGTGCAACTGTTTTAGAATCTGGCAAAGTTAAAAATGTAGACTATTTTGTCAACAATCTCCACTGTGCTTCCCTTCCCTCACACAGAGACCCTTTGCTATTTCTTTTTTTCTGCGTCTGAGGCTTGGAGAAGGCTCCTGGTGAACTGTGCCGTGATTTTAAGTTAATAGTGCCATCTAGTGATTTGAGAGACAAATCAGAGTCACCAGGCAGAGCTGCAGAGCTTCAGGGCTTCCCCAGGAAATAAACATCTTGGGTAATATTTAACAATATCTCAGGGTGACCTGTGCCAGGAGCAGGCAGCGTCCCACACACTGCTAACAGCTGCCCTGGAGGTGGGAGCAAAGGTTAGGAGTCAGTACCCAGACCCTGGGAAAAAAGAAAACCCTCTGAGATTTGTATGTGAGGTTTTAGGATATTAGCAATTACAGGAAGGGGAGAAGGTAAAAATAAGACACTCTGATGCTCTTGAATATTTCTGGCACATACATGCACTTATATTACACACAAATATATAGGCAACACACATAGATAGATAAAGATATTTAGATATAGATAGAAAGATATGTAGAAAGATAGTAAGATATACAAAATATAAATAGATGCATCTATCTGTAAATAGAAGCCTCTGACTCTCCCCAGTGGCATATATAAATATCAGTTGAATCCTCAAAATGTAACAGCCCCATTCCCAGAGGCTGTGTTTCATTATTCAGTTTCCAAATGGGGGAGAAAGGAAGGTGGACACACACACAGAGTAGCCAATCCCAAATGCATGGTCATTTGAATTTTTCACTATGGCAAATGAATCAACTGCATGCAAAATATTAGGGACTCTTTAATACACCCCAGAGGTTGAATTTCCAAAAGTAGGTACACTGGAAGTTTATTCTCACTCCCTCAGTGAACATTTCTCTCTGCATTCTCCGTGTGCCTTTCAGAGTTTTCCTTCATGCCCGTCCCTTAAGATATGAAGGACCTGAGGGCTCCTGTTTAAGCCCAGAGCATGCAATGACAACACTTTGTGTGATTTATTTTAATGAGAAGGCAAAGCACTATTATGCAGCCAGACTCCAAGCAAATCTTTCATTCAGGCTGCTGCAGGAGGGTGCTGGATGATACATTTCTGTGCCTTCTTACAGCTGAGGGAATGAAATTAAGTAAAAGGTGTTTTCAATTTCCTGAACAAAAGATATGAAAAGTGAGTGTTGAAAGAAGGTTCCTAGGGACTTCAACCAACATGTTTGTGTCTAAGGTCTAAAAGGAGACCTGGCTACTCTTTACTTGACTTGTGTTTATTCTGTACTTCATGTTTTGCAGCTTCCCTTAGTGACTTCCAATAATTGGGGTAAAAATAGTCTGATTATTTTCCTTTCCCTGCTCATTATTTCTTTCTGGTTTTAGTTACTGGTGGTGTTTGTCTGTTTCCTTGTATTCCTCTGATATGTGAGACTTTACACAGAGGTGCATGGTGGGATGTGCTGGTGACAAGAGTGAAACAGAATTTCTTCCAGAATCTGGATGGTAATTCTTCAACATGCACTCAGGGTGGAAACGTTTTTCAGGCTGAAGGCAGAAGGCAGCTCGCAGGACAAAGCTCTGCAGACCTGTAAGTATGGTTTGCTTATTTAATTCTTTTCCTGAATCATTGATGGGTTTGCAGCAGGTGAGTACACTGGCAACACTCAACATCTCTCCCAGCCTTTTTCTTTGACATGTCATCTTTGGAGATTTTGTTCTCACGCTGTAAAATTTAAGTTGCATGTAGACTCTTTGAAAGTATTCTTTGCCCCAGGGTTTGAAGTATGTTTTGCTGACCAAACATTAATTGCATCGTTTCCTGTGAGTTTGAGCACTGGACTTCATGACCCTGCAAGTCACCTTGTAGTCCTGAAATCGTTTTCCTTTCCTATTATTTGTTTGAGGCATAGTTTTCTTTAAATCTTAAAATAGCTGCAGCATCTAGCTTAAAATCAAGTTGAAAAACTAGGATAGGATCAAAGAAACCCTGGAGAAATATATCCAGGGACTTGATTCCTCTCTCCCCTCACTGTTTGTTGCCCCAGATTGCAGGAAGTGGAAGCACTCCTGGAAGACTCTGTCTGAAAGGCTCGTCTGAGGAGCAGCACAAGGCTCCAGTGAGGAGCTGCAGGGTCAAAGCGTTCTTTGCATGATTCAGGCAGGGAAATTATGTATATATGTGACACACACAGACTAACTACAGTCCTGCAGCCTCTGAGGATCCTGTCAGAAGAACCTTCACACACCCTGATGCACGTAATTGGTTACACAGTGGGTTTGGGTTTTGACGGCTGCCTGTACCCAAAGGAAATGCCTCTCAATTATCCTGATCAGTGGGTCTTTTGGATGCAGAGATCAGTTTGAAAGCTCTGATGTTTTGTCAGAAGAGGCAGAGGATTTCACACCACTCTGAGCTGCCATTTGCCTGCAGGTGAAGTGCGTCACTGTGCCAATTAGAGCAAATTATGAACAGGGTGACCTGGCCTGACACGGAGATGTCAGGCAGGATTTAGTTTGCCTCTGCAGAACAGAGAAGGTAGATCCCACACTAGTATCTGGCATTTCCATATCTGGGTTTTCTGCAGCCTTTGGATATACGTTTCCTGACTTTTTCTTTAGAGGGAATTTATTTGGGATCACATCTGCACAATCTGCTGTAGTGCTGTGGGTCGTGGCAAAGGCCATGCAGGGATAGATGCAGTAATTGCCTTCTCTTTCCCTTCCAGAAGGGATCAGCATTGCATCTGTCCCCAGTGAACAGGCACAGAGAACCACAGAACACTTGGGTTGGAGGGGACCTTAAAGGTATTCTAGTTCCAATCCCCCTGCTAGACCAGTTTCCTCAAAACCTCAGCCAATCTGGCCTTGAACCCTTAAATAAAAAGATAAATACAGGGCTGTATTTTCTGCATATTTTTACAGTTGATTTTTTTATCTGAAATCTAAATTGAGAACCAGAATCTATCCCCTGCTCTGCAAAAAACTCCATTCACAGATTTCCATCTATGTTTTTTCCAAGATCCTTGGTAAATCGATTATGTCAGGAGATTTGGAGTTATCCAGGGTTCTTTGACATGTTTTCAACCTTCTGTTTGCTCTTCAAAAAGAACATCAGACTAATAGGTTGGTAGGCAAAGCCTGCATCATGTCAGCTCTCTGACACACATTGTTCTCACCCTGATTGTACATGTGTGCTCAGGAGCTGCTGTTCTGCCTGTCTCAAGCTCTTGTGTCAGGGTTCAAAAGAGGGCTGTGCTGTCACAGGACTGAGGGATGTGACACTCCTGTCTTGTTGGGAGCAGTGGATATGGAACATGACCACAGAGATGAAGTCACTCCTCTGCAGCACAGAGCACTGGATTCCTCCTTGCCTGTGCCTTGGCCTGCTGCCTTCTGTATGAATCAAAAGATAAGAGACTGAATGGGATTTCTCTGCATGCTCCTGGACATCCAACAGTGCCCTGCTTGGGAGGGGAGAATAAAGCAGTGCAGCATCTCACCCACCTCACAAATCCAGGAGGAAACAACCAAGAAGGGCATCTCCCTCTCCTGCCTTCCAGGCAAGCAGGTCCTGGCAGCCCCTTCCCCATGGGTTTGGAAAATAATTTATCGAATGAAAGTGAGAAAAAAACATGTATATTTAACAAAGAGAGTTCCCCTCCCCCTGGCACAGGGCAGAAAAGGACACTGAACCCCCCTCCTGTCCCAGAGGTGGAGGTTGGTGGATTTTCTACAGTCCCTTCTCTCTAAACTCAGTTTCTAGGCTGAGCCAGGTTGGGTCTGACAGGGTCTGGATAGGGTCCTGTCGAGCATCCCAGAGGTGCTAAGCTAACCTTGGATGAAGAAGCAAGCCAAAAACTGTCCAAAAAAGGAACAGAAGCCTTTGAGGCAGATCTCAGTCCCTCTCCAGCTGAAAGCTGAAAGGTAGAGAGCAAAGTCTCCCCTCTGCTAACCAGCAGAAAAAGTCTCAAACTGGGTAAAAATATGTAAACATTCTAGCTGCAAGGTCAGCTTTGAAGAATTCTCCTGGCTGCAGTTTAAAGTACATAAAATATTCAAGCAGGTGATGGGGAATACAGGATTGTCCCAGAATCACCCCAAGACAAAGGGTAAAGCTCAAACACAGACATTCCCACCCCTGTCTTAGCCTGGGGTTTGCCACCAGTGCCCCATGCCCTGGAGGTCTCTCTGAGGGTAAAGGATTGGAACCAGGTGATTTTAGGGTCCCTTCCTACACAAATCATTCTGTGATTCTGTGCTACGTGAGAAGAATCCCACACACTCTTCACAGTCATCCAGCAACCATATCTAAGAGTCCAAATATAAATTACAAGTCTCTAGGCAGGACAATGGTCTTTAGTTCTCATTTTTAGTCCATGCAACTGCCTCCTATGCCTTAGGGAGAGTTTGAGGTATATTTATCAATGTCCAAAGGTATCACAATGCTGAGACTCATCTTTTCCCATTGACTTCAGAGGGAGCAAGAATGTCACAAAGAAAAAAAAAATTCTAAATAAGTAAAAATCTAAGTAAACTGAGAATGTGTTTTTATGACTGGAATTATAATGGTCCTTTCAATAATGCAGTATCTTTGGATTACTAAATCCAGTTTTTGAAAAGAAACCCTCTTTGGAGCCATTTTAGATGAACAGGGTTGGTCTAATTAGTAGTGGGTTTATCACATTCCCCCTCTTACTCAGAGATTCTAAAAGGTTGCTGCTTTCTTTGAGATCATTAAGGTTATATGTGCCATTACAATTACATAAGTTACACTTTTGCTTATTCTTTGGGAAAAAAAAAGAAAAGAAAAAAAGAAAGATATCTACTTGGAACAGTATCTGGCATATTCAGAGTTTTGTATATTCACACCATCCACACCTTATCTCATTGACTCTACTCCTGCCTACATTTATAGGAAACACCTTTGGCCCAGAACTAAAAAATACTACAAATATCACAATTTCTTTACTTTTTGATAGCTCTTGAAAGGAAGTATTTACAAACNCAGCCAATCTGGCCTTGAACCCTTAAATAAAAAGATAAATACAGGGCTGTATTTTCTGCATATTTTTACAGTTGATTTTTTTATCTGAAATCTAAATTGAGAACCAGAATCTATCCCCTGCTCTGCAAAAAACTCCATTCACAGATTTCCATCTATGTTTTTTCCAAGATCCTTGGTAAATCGATTATGTCAGGAGATTTGGAGTTATCCAGGGTTCTTTGACATGTTTTCAACCTTCTGTTTGCTCTTCAAAAAGAACATCAGACTAATAGGTTGGTAGGCAAAGCCTGCATCATGTCAGCTCTCTGACACACATTGTTCTCACCCTGATTGTACATGTGTGCTCAGGAGCTGCTGTTCTGCCTGTCTCAAGCTCTTGTGTCAGGGTTCAAAAGAGGGCTGTGCTGTCACAGGACTGAGGGATGTGACACTCCTGTCTTGTTGGGAGCAGTGGATATGGAACATGACCACAGAGATGAAGTCACTCCTCTGCAGCACAGAGCACTGGATTCCTCCTTGCCTGTGCCTTGGCCTGCTGCCTTCTGTATGAATCAAAAGATAAGAGACTGAATGGGATTTCTCTGCATGCTCCTGGACATCCAACAGTGCCCTGCTTGGGAGGGGAGAATAAAGCAGTGCAGCATCTCACCCACCTCACAAATCCAGGAGGAAACAACCAAGAAGGGCATCTCCCTCTCCTGCCTTCCAGGCAAGCAGGTCCTGGCAGCCCCTTCCCCATGGGTTTGGAAAATAATTTATCGAATGAAAGTGAGAAAAAAACATGTATATTTAACAAAGAGAGTTCCCCTCCCCCTGGCACAGGGCAGAAAAGGACACTGAACCCCCCTCCTGTCCCAGAGGTGGAGGTTGGTGGATTTTCTACAGTCCCTTCTCTCTAAACTCAGTTTCTAGGCTGAGCCAGGTTGGGTCTGACAGGGTCTGGATAGGGTCCTGTCGAGCATCCCAGAGGTGCTAAGCTAACCTTGGATGAAGAAGCAAGCCAAAAACTGTCCAAAAAAGGAACAAAAGCCTTTGAGGCAGATCTCAGTCCCTCTCCAGCTGAAAGCTGAAAGGTAGAGAGCGAAGTCTCCCCTCTGCTAACTAGCAGAAAAAGTCTCAGACTGGGTAAAGATATGTAAACATTCTAGCTGCAAGGTCAGCTTTGAAGAATTCTCCTGGCTGCAGTTTAAAGTACATAAAATATTCAAGCAGGTGATGGGGAATACAGGATTGTCCCAGAATCACCCCAAGACAAAGGGTAAAGCTCAAACACAGACATTCCCACCCCTGTCTTAGCCTGGGGTTTGCCACCAGTGCCCCATGCCCTGGAGGTCTCTCTGAGTGTAAAGGATTGGAACCAGGTGATTTTAGGGTCCCTTCCTACACAAATCATTCTGTGATTCTGTGCTACGTGAGAAGAATCCCACACACTCTTCACAGTCATCCAGCAACCATATCTAAGAGTCCAAATATAAATTACAAGTCTCTAGGCAGGACAATGGTCTTTAGTTCTCATTTTTAGTCCATGCAACTGCCTCCTATGCCTTAGGGAGAGTTTGAGGTATATTTATCAATGTCCAAAGGTATCACAATGCTGAGACTCATCTTTTCCCATTGACTTCAGAGGGAGCAAGAATGTCACAAAGAAAAAAAATTCTAAATAAGTAAAAACCTAAGTAAACTGAGAATGTGTTTTTATGACTGGAAGTATAATGGTCCTTTCAATAATCTTTGGATTACTAAATCCAGTTTTTGAAAAGAAACCCTCTTTGGAGCCATTTTAGATGAACAGGGTTGGTCTAATTAGTAGTGGGTTTATCACATTCCCTCTCTTACTCAGAGATTCTAAAAGGTTGCTGCTTTCTTTGAGATCATTAAGGTTATATGTGCCATTACAATTACATAAGTTACACTTTTGCTTATTCTTTGGGAAAAAAAAAGAAAAGAAAAAAAGAAAGATATCTACTTGGAACAGTATCTGGCATATTCAGAGTTTTGTATATTCACACCATCCACACCTTATCTCATTGACTCTACTCCTGCCTACATTTATAGGAAACACCTTTGGCCCAGAACTAAAAAATACTACAAATATCACAATTTCTTTACTTTTTGATAGCTCTTGAAAGGAAGCATTTACAAACAAAAATCTTACTTTTTATAAGACTCTTGTCCTCATTTTCAGCAATGATGCTGAGCAGGGTTACAGCTGCCCTAATTCAAACTCTGCCCCAGCAGCTTGGAAGCAGGTGTACAGCACTTAACAGAGGGCAGTGGGGGGAACTGATATGGATCACAATGCAGAAGCAGAACTTACTATTTACTATTGGAATCATGGAAAGGTTTGTGTTGGAAAGGACTTCAAATATTATCTTGTTCCAACCCCACTGCTGTAGGCAGGGACACCTTCCACTAGACCAGGTTTCTTCAAGCCCATCCAGCCTGGCCCTGAACACTCCCAGGTATGGGGAATCCACATCCACCTTCTCTGGGCAACCAGGGGCTGTGCCAGTCTGGTTGGTCTTTTATTATTTTTAAATTGTTGCAGACTAGTGATGCTTTTGGGCCAAAATATCTTTAAAATATCCATACAAACTGAAATGAGCCATTTAGGGTTTTTATTTCCCTCCCCTTTTTTGTCTTAATCCTTCCTTCAAGAACAGTATGATATGCACAGTGCAGTGTGCACAAACACACAATTACAGTGACAAATTATTTCACCATAGAAAGCTGTTGATACAGGGAAATTGAAACCAAAGAGATGCAAGAGGAAAAAAGAAAATCCAAGTATCACATGCTACCTGTATTAAGTACCAGTAAGAATTTATTTTCCATTTATTTGAGTGGAATTGGTGTTTCAGAATGTAGTCTGCTGCCACTGAAGGCACCAAGAAATTTCATAGCAAATGAGAATATTATTAAACAAGGTAGGGTAGCATGGGTTAACTGGGACCATACTTGAGGACTCTACAAGGATGGACTCCCCAGCTCATTATAGAGTGAAGAGGTGGTAAACTGACCATGATGGACATTTAAAACAGAGATAAGAAGGGTAGAGACTTGCTTCTACAAAAGGTGTGAGCAGTACTGAGGTGATGGCACTGAGCTCAAATTCTGTAAAAGCACTGGAAGCTTCTAGGAATTAGCAAGGCAATGACAGAGAAGGGAGGAATTATAATCATTTAACTGAGTGTGAAAAAGAGAGAGAAAGAGAGTAAAGACTGCATAAAGTTTACAAAGAAGGGAATTCCAGAGAGCATTTTTTTTATTTAAAACTAAGGAAAGAGCATATTGTGAACAAAGAAAAGGACACCATTAATGCAATTACAGATTTAGACTCATGTTGTAGACAGAATTGGGCCAGTTGTTACCAGAAGACCCAGCATTCATTATAATTCACTTAGAAAGCAAAATCAAGCTGTTGAAACAGCAGCAAGCCAGTGGAAAGGAATTAGGACTCAATGAAAAACAGGAAAGGAAGGTTAATCAAAGACCCAGCCAGGGCTTCACATCTTCCTTCTTTCTCTCCTCATCTTCAGACCCAGCTCCCCAGAAGGAGACACCTTCTCTGATCAGTGTCCCTGTTCCCTCCTGTACCCTGGAAAATACCCTAAAGTAAAAAATGGTTTGCCAAGTCAAGAGCATTGTTTCAGTAGGAATGGGTTAAAAATGGTCACGTGCTGCTTAGTATATGGAGTAATAGTTTCATACTAACTTTTTTTGGCCTGTTCTTGATGTGAATGCTGGCAAATAATTCATGAAAATAAAAACCATTTTAAAAATAAACAAGGAAAAAGAAAGGCAAAAGAAATAGGGAACCCGTGTATGTGGATTTCTGGATGATCTCAGACATGGATGCTTTTGTTCTGCACTGATCCAAAGGCTTGATTTACTAGAGCAGAAGCCAGGCAGAAATCTTGTTGACTTTTTTTTTTTAATGTCTTCATGGGACATTATTTGTGAAAGAATCATCAAAAAATATTAGAATTTAACATATTTCAATCATCTATGCTCAGCTGAGCATGGTAATTATTTCTCTTTTCACAGGTAACTGCTAATTTAGATTGGTAAATTATTTTCCTTAAATTCTGCAGCCTGTGTATTTTCAGATAGCAAATGATGTATTTGTTTAACTTCAGACTTGTGTGCTGTGGGATCCTGTTCTGCTCGAGAGCAACTGCTGTCATTTGTAAAATAGCTGAAAATGTTCCAGACAAAGAGAAGGAACCCAAACCAAGTGGGAGCCTGGCTGTCTGTGGCTGTGGCCAGGGCCCTTTCTGAGAGTGACTGAACTCTCCATGCAGATTTCAGCACTCAGGAGTCACTTTTGTCAGAAGCTCCCAGAAGCTTCTCCCACATCCAACAGAGCCAAAGCCACGGCATCAGCATGGCCCCAACATGGCCCCAGCACTGTCCAGGGCTGAGCCCTTCAGCCACAGGAACAACACCTCTGAGCACGTGTTTACAAAGGGGGTAAAGGCTCTGCACAAAGCAACTGCAGCAGAGAGAGGGGAGGGACAAGGTGTGTGAGAGAGAAACCTGCAG
>VZRX01014603.1:11227-36975 GCA_013398075.1 Notiomystis cincta
TCTTTTTTTTTTTCTTTCCTCGGCAAAATTGTCATAAACCATCTCATTTAATCCCTTAGGAACAATTTTCAAAGTGCTTTTCGAATGAAATGGTTTACAAAAACGCTCACTGTGGATCAATAAAGTTAATGAAATGCTCAAAAAGTGTGCAGGGGGGCATGGGGGAAGAGAGACGAGGGAGCAAACCAAACCTCATCTTCTTTAACACAGTGAGGGGCTGTTACAAGGGAAGATGGACAGAGCATCATTTAAATGTCTTTGTGGCCAAGCTAAGAAGCTGCCAGACGTTAACATGGACGTGAAGCATTAGCACTGCAAAGGAATATAATGCTTTTCCTAGATGATCCACCACACCTTGCAATCCAAAGGTTGGAGGTGGTCTGCCCAGCCAACAGGTTGGGATTAATGCGTGCATTCCCACCACTGACTGAGAACACTTGGGAACTTTGGCTCGGCCCACGGCTGGGTAAATGGAATTGCCCTCATGCCAAAGATGCTGCTGTGTTTAGAATGAACCATTTCAGAAGGAAAAGTAGAAAAAAGTCAAGAAGGAGAGAGGGGAAATTGGGAAAAAAAAATCAACTAAAAAAAAAAGCCCAAAAGACACCTGCTCTTCTGGCTGGTAAAATAAAGCATCTTCTTTCTTAGGTAGCAGCTACCACAGACAGCAAGAGTAAACAAAACTAACATACAGAGATCCAACAAACACTTCTGACTAATAACAGAGGTGACAGATCAGCAAATCTCTTCTGCATTCAAAAATGGTTCAATTGCTTCAGGGATCTTTTCCCACTTTGCCCTAAACCCCTTATTCTATTGCTTTGCAATCTAGTCAAGCCATAAAATCGCACACACAATTCCTTTCTTAAATCTAAAAAAGGGGTGTATGCACTAGTTCATAATACACAGACAAGTATACTCTACTTTGTTCCCACAAATGCAGGCTTACATTGATCTACCTACTTTGTATGCTTTTATAAGCATTTAATATCACTGATACATAATCAAATAGCAATTACCAAATATATCGTGGGATTCCCTTCTGTAGAACATCACAGGCACCAAATGCTTTTTTTTTTCATTATTCAGTTTTTGTACTTTTTTTTTGTTTTTCTTTATACCTAAAAGACCTTTAAATATGTTCTATGTGGGAGCAGATTAAAAAAAAAATCACTCTAAAAATAATAACAAAAATAAAGGGTCTGGGGGAGCAAGCGTGACTTTGTGTGCCGATGTCCTCACAGGTTGATGTCTCTCACATCTGTGGGAGTACTGGCCTGGTCCAGTTCATCCACTGTCTTGGAGGGGTTGCTCTGCTGCTGCTGCTGCCGGACTTGCCGCAGGCTGTTCACGAGCACCGCCTCGATCTGTTCCTGACAAGCTTTAAGGCAGTCCTAGAGAAAAGAAAGCAAATTTATCTATTAGTAAAGATAAAGGTGGTTATTTTTTCCTTACTGAGCTAGAAGAAGTTGGAAGAGCATCAGTCAGGTATTTCCCAGAAGTGCCTGCCCTGACTCAAATCAACCTTGAATTCTGAGAGGTAATCACTGTGTACAAATTGCCTGGGTTAACACTGTTAATGCTGTATTTATTAGGCTCTAAATCTTAATATTTTATTGGTCTTTGATCAACAGGTTGCCCAGAGAAGCTGTGACTGCCTCATCCCTGGCAGTGTCCAAGGCCAGTTTGGATGGGGTTCAGAGCAACCGGGGATAGTGGAAGGTGTTCCTGCCCATGGCAGAGAGTTGGAACTGAATGAACATTAAGGTCCCTTCCAACCCAAGCCATTCCGTGATTCTATGATTATGTGATTTATGTGGTCTTCTTGAGCAGGAACCTAAGTATTACAAAAAAATAATTTTTCGTTCTCCTATGCAGAGTTAAGCCATCTAAGTTGGTCCTCTCTACAAAAAAAGTTGCAATTTTAGCCTGAAATAGCCTCCATGCCCTGTACCAAGATCACACAGAGAGATGCACTTCATACAAAGCAAACTGATGGGAAATTGGAGAAGGTTTGAGGTCCCTGAACAAGCACAGTGCTCTGGGGCTGAATTTTATCTGTCACACATTTGGGTCCCCAAGGCAAAGGCAAAAAGGTCAATTTATCTGTGAAAATTCACACAAGCCCCAAACATGCAGTTGTATTATTGAATCGTAGAATCATTTAGCTTGGAAAAGACCTCTGACATCATCAAGTCCAAGCTTTGAGCAAACACCATCTTGACAACCAGAGCACTGAGTGCCATCACTGAGTCCAATCATTTTCTGAACATACAGCCAGTTCCCAGAGACCACTGCATTACAAACTACAGCACATTCAGAGAAACAGCAGGGTACAGGACAGCAACATAAATATCCTGCCTGTCCATAAGGAGTCCCACAATAAACATGAAGTATAAATAAAGAAATAAATGCAAAGGATTCACCAAATTTAAAACAGATACAGCAGTGAAGAAGACGACTATTAAATACACTCTTGATAATACACTGGAAAACTAAATAATGTGGTTATTTAACAGAAAAAAAAGTATGAGAGAACCTTGACAAACCCTGAGTTATAGGAGAAAGTGAAAAATAAAACTCAAGCTGTGACTGTATGAACACAATGCCAATGTTCATTGTGCTGGCACTGGGAGTATCAATCTGACACTGTGCAGGGGGACACGTGGTGCTACAAGAAATGGCATTTTCTAAAGGCAGGCCAGAGGAGTCCTGCTGGAAAAGGCACTAATACTGTAAACTTCCTGCGGCCTCAGCCTGCCTAAGAGCTGGGTCTCTCCAGGAGTCTTCAGGGAACAGAGCAATGCAGGATTTGGTAGAAGGATTTTCACAGCAGCTTTAACCAGAGCCCCCATAGCATCTGGGAGGAGCAGTGAGACTGAACATCATCATTCCCACTGGCAGGCTGAAGAACAGAGTGGAGCACTGACCTCCACAGGGTTCCGCAGGCACTTGGGAACCCACTATGGGATGTGACTGAAACACTGAGGAGCTGGGCCCTGACCAACACACCACTTTTTCTACACAGTACCAGGTTATTGGGGAGAGTTTGAAATATTCATGTGTGGAGGACTGATTTGTCATCCCAGCCTGACTGGGAAAAACATGTCAGGTGAAGAGGATCTGTTCTGCTGGTGACGCTGACATTTGTGATGGGTGCAATTAGCTGGGGTGGGTAATGAACACCCATTTTTCTTGGCTACCAGCCAGCAGCTGCTGGCTGCAAAATCCTGTCCTCAAATAAAGAAAATCCCCCATTATCAGCTAGGGAGGGCTTTAGGTCCATTGTAAGCATTCACCTGTGTGTAAGAGGGCAATGACAACAAATCACTGTGTGGCTCAAGGCATTTTCAAGTGTGGGGGCACAAGTTTCGAGACTCTTATAACAGACGACACTCGTAATGTGCTTTTTTTGGGTATAAGAACCTCTTCTTTTAAAGCACAGTTTCAAAGTACTGTGTCCTTCTGAAAACAAGCCAGATTTTTTAAAAGCAGCTTCAGTCTGAAAAGCTTAATGAGGCAATTTCCTTGCAGACTGGCTTGGGGAAGGAAGGGTGGTGACATGCGGAACATGAGGCTTGTGCATTCGGAGTCAGCTTTTTCTGTTCCCAAACACCCTCATGTATGGTCATTTACACCATCACTGTACAAACTTCTGATGGGTAGTGTGGTGATTCATTTCAGGTATGAAGAGGCTGAAATCTCCAGGTAACCCTATAGAGAAATGCACCATTTCTTGTGTCTTCATTTTGTACATAAAGACTGTAAAGTGGCCTCGACTAGAATTGTCACATGGATTTTATTTCATATGGGAATCCACAGGCCACTGTGTATTATTTCTCTGGTCTACAATTATGTTTTAAACTTAGAGCAACTGAATTCTTTAAAACAAAGAAACCTACAGTAAAATGGCCAGCACACTGAATTCAGCATGAAATAGTTTTCCAAAAGAGTCTTGCTGTTTGCATACTAAAACTCCTTGGATGTTAAATCTCTGAGGTGAAATGAAAAAAAAAACCCCTATCTTATCAGCCCAGCTGTCACAGTGTTATAAGGCAAGTGGCTTTATTGTATAGATGAGGGCACCACTGGAACTTTCTGTCAATCCAAAGTTAAGGGACACAATACAAAAAACCCTACTAAAAACCTACCAGGACAAACAGCCTGGCCTTCTCATGACACAGTATTTTTAACCCCTTCAAGTTTCATGGAAATTTGCTGCATATGTACATATTTTACTGGTGGACTTTCATTTTGCTCTAGACAGCACTGACAACAGAGAATCAAAGAAAAAAACCATGAATGGCATTATTTTCAACAAATATTCCTTGAAAGAACACTATAATTCACTGCAGTAATGACCCCAGATTCTGCAATACAAGGACTAGGCCATTCCTTCAGAATTCTGCAGGGTTTGCCTTTGTTGTTTTTATAAAAAACTTTTTAAAGTGTGTGTCACATGGATCAACTTCCCCATTCTTCTATATGGTCTAGTAGTTTTAATGATTAAAATAGTTCTGGTACTTTCCATTCCATGGTTTTATTTTTACTTCAGCATGTACAGAACTAAAAAGGCAATTAACTTTTGGGTTTCTTTTTTTTTGTCATTCTGAAACTCTTTCATCCCTAGGTGATTTTTCTAGCACACTTGAAATGCATTTGAAGGAAAAGAAAAGCTTTCCCGTGTCTGATGAGGGGCAGCCTCGTGGCTATGATGGAAATGCTGGCAGTGAAAATAACTGGAAGGAGGAATCAGCAGCTGTATGGCATGAGCTACTTATTCAAGTCAATAATCATCGAAGAGTTCAATTTCCATTCACGACAACCTTGAAAGCAAGCATAAGCCCTAGGGAAGATCCTGCAGAATATTACACGTAATTCACTTTCTTGAACTTTTCAACACATCTATGGTATATATATATATGTCCTATACTGGCTCCCAGCTTCCAATTTTAAACTGGCATTTATGGTTCATTGGCAAGCTATTAGGGAAGGCCTTCAGCTCAGCTCAACTCAACTCAACACAACTCAACCAACAGGCTCTTGCTTTGCACTGCCCAAAATCCCAAAGCTGGGAATGCTAAAAAAGCTTTCTGGCATTTTTGTGTTACAGAGTGGTTATACACTAATTACTTCACAAGTAAGTGTTAAGGCCTCCAATCTCTTCCTCTTTTTTAAAACTAATTGCAAAAGGGAAATCAGAAAAGGACTTTTTTTAGGTGCAAGATCTGGTTTGATAATGGAAAGGATGCTGGAGATACCCAAAATGACAATACTGTTCATTGGTCATGTATGCATTGCTTGGATAATCTAAGAAAGCAGCAATCAGACATGCATTAAAGAGTTGAGATTTACATAAATTCCAGTGTGGAACATGTCATCTGTACTCCTACACACAAAAGCCGGCTGGATTCCTCCACTGGTTCTCATTTAAGCCCCAATTCAGACCTCTCCAAAGCACATGCTTCATTGTTGACATAAACAGGGATTCCTTCCCAAAGTGGGGCCTTTGTGCGCTAAGCGCTGGCCTTTACCTCACTGACCTTCTCCAAAGCAAGAGCCTGGAGAGCTGCTGTGGGAATATCTTATCCATTTACTGTATTTACAGTGATCTCACATCTAATGGATACAGTTTAAAAACAGAAATATTTTCCCTCCTGAATGTATGTTTTTTCTACTGTAACAAAGAGCATCAATCATAGATAAGTGTCTGGGTCTCTTTTTCCATCTGGAAGCACAGAAAATAGCAATTTGCTGTTCCAAAGGGCACTTCATGTGGACTAACAAGGACATCTCATTCAAAAAACAAACCAAAAAACCCCACAAAAAATCATTTATGCCAGAGTTTCTCCACTTAGTGTTCCCACATTATTACAATAATGCAATAAATAAGGCAAGTAACATTAAGAATCTGAAATATGGGACATTTTTCTCTGCAATTTTTTTGTCTTTTAAGCAGTTTCAACAGTGTCCTCTTCTAGATTCAGTTCCACTCTTTGCTTCACCACTCAATTTGCTGGTTTCCTGTTGCTGCTGTGGGTATTTCTCATTGCAAACAGAAGAGGACAATGCTTTCAGAACTGGGAAAAGCAAGAGTAAAGCCAACACACCAGCAGGGTGATGCAGGGGCAGATGCCATGATACTCCTTGCTCAGTGTGACTTGGGATTTCTGGTTATCTCTACCAGGTAATTCTTTCAAGACGTGAAAAGATGAAAAGGTGTAGGATTTATGCTGTTGTAACAAACACCCTAGGCGTTTAGTGAATTTCAAAAAGGGGGGATTTTCAAAAAGCTGGGAGGACCTGTCTGCATTCCCCGGAGCTGCAAGAGCCGAGCAGGGATTCCCTGCCGGAGCGGCCGATCCACGGGAGCCGCTCCTCGGGGGCCTGGCTCTCTTGGCGCGCCGGCCGCGGCCGCGCCTGTCAATGGACCCGACGGAACTCCGCCATGAGCCCGCGGTGTCACTGCATCACCCCATTGTTGCTACACACGCACAGCACTCACTGGGGAACAAAAAGCTGAATGAAATGGAGCAGCTGCCAACTCAGGCAAAGACAACTTAGGAAACTATCTCATTCTTCCTTTCTCTGGGAGGCTATTTCGCCTGTTGTTTCCTTGCATACAAAATGCGGTCTGCAACAAATAAGGCAGGATAAGATACAGTGAGTCCTGTTTCTTGCTTCCAAAACCACAGGCCCTAGACACTACAAAGGAGGGGATAAATGGTGTATGTGCTGTAGGGACAATGTTCAAATGCGATCCATTCAAGATAGATTTCCATTATTTTTTTACTGCAGCTCTGAATTGTCGAGCATGGTGGTTCTTCACTTCCATTTCTATGCAGAAATCTGCAGATCTTTATGAAGGGACGTCTCTGATCTTGGGAATAAAAAAAAATCCTGGCACTGACATATGTGGCAAACATAAGTGGAGATATTTTAAATGCCATTTATTATGGATCCAGTCTTCAAAACAGCCCCACTACACACTTTTAAGGGCTCACGGCCAACTGTTTTGACAAGCCTTTAAAAAATGCTGGGTTCCTTGCTATTTTCTACTTCAGGCCCCTAAATATGCTTTAGATTTTCCAAATCACTCACTACACACCGGTTACCATCTGGGAACAGACTTTTAGAGATGACTTCTGCCCACATACAGGCATTGGCTCTGCCTGAAAACCTCTCCCTGGCTGCTGATGCTGGGGAGACCAACTCCGTGTGTCATCCAGATGCAACCTGGATGGCTGCACTTCCAGGAGGTGAGGGAATAGATTTTACCCAAGGAAGGTCTCAAGCAAAGCAGAATATTGATTGCAAGTCTTAAGATGTGCCCTACCCTTTCAGCTATCCTTCCTCACATCCCGTAATTGTGCACAGCAGGGATGCTCGTATCCTCCTCCAAAGCATCTGGCTCCACCAGGGACAGGATACTGCTCGCACTGGAGTGCTGGTCTGGGATGCTATGGGAATTCCTGACTTCCTGAGTTGTTTATTTTTCCTTTGCAATGACCCACCAAGAGATGCACAGGGAGCTCTGAGACTTCCTGCCAGTAGGTCTGTTAACTCTTTGCTCACCAGCCTCTCCTCTTCAAGCAACCACAAAGGAAATGTTCCCAGCCCCTGGCAGGAGAACAGACTAGAACATGCAATCTCCATCCTGCAGAGCTGTGTGAAGTTAGAATCAGAGGCACAGAATGGTTTGGGTTGAAACGGACCTTAAAGGTAATCTTGTTCCACTCCCCTGCCATGTACAGGGACACCTTGCTCTAGACCAGGTTGCTCAGAGTTTCATGCAGCCTGGCTCTGAACACTTCCAAGAATGGGGCATCCACAGCTTCTCTGGGAAACCTGTGCCAGGGCCTCACTACCCTCACTAATTCTAATTCTAATTCCAATTCTGATTTTAAGTCTAATTCCTAATTTCTTCCTAATATCCAATTTAAATCTACTCCCTTTCAGTTTGAAGCCAGTCTCCCTTGTCCTGTTACTACAGTTTCTGATGAGAAGTCCCTCCCTAGCTTCCCTGTAGCCCATTCATATGCTGGAAGGTGCTCTGAGGTCTCCACACAACCTTCTCTCCTGCAAGCTGAACAGCCTAACTCTCCCAGTCTGTCTCCACAGGGGAGCTGCTCCAGTTCCCTTTATCAATCCTGTGGCCTCCTCTGAACTTGCTCCAACAGTTCCTTATGTTGGGGGCACTGGGACTGTATGCAGTATTCCAGGTGGAGTCCCACAAGAACAGAGTAGAAGGGGAGAATCCCCTCCCTTTGTTGTGTGGGATTAGCTTCTAGAGGCTCTTAGGGACAGTAACAATCAGAGAAGGCAGTTCAGATGCACCGTGCAGAGCTACTTTCACTACCCTTCAGGCTGATGAGCTTCTCCAAGAGCAGCTCACTGCTGGTTATTTCAGGAGGTGGAAGGAGTAACGAAACCAGGCTTTGCCTGGCCCTGTTGTCACACTTTCTCCAGCCTGTGATTCAACCCTCACCGAACAGCCCAGGGCAGCTATTTATCAGAAATAATTGTTATCCCTAAAACAACACTGGCAGGATGCCTTGGACAACCCCATTTCAAGTCTGGGGCACTGCTCTTGATTCATACAAGGATATCCAACACCAATGCATTTTTGAAAGAAACACTCGTGTGCTGGTTGTCTGCTTACCCAACAGCTAGGCTCTAAATTACATGCTGTTTATTAATTACATAATTTTGGTCTAATTATTAATGAAATATCCATTAAAACCATTACTTTTAGTCGTAAATGCCAAACTCCAGTCTCAGTTACACTAATGTAAATCTAAAATAACACCATTGATTTCAGCCTCCTGGTTTGTGCTGCTATTTCCCAGCAAAAAGGCTGCACTCTTAAATTATCATTATAAAACAGTGGAAGTTCAGAAAAGCTCACTGCACTTAAGTTGCATCAGGGTTTCATTACCATTCTTTCTTTTCATCTGCTTGCAGCTTTGAAGCTGAGATTTTTCATGCTTCATCTCAGACAGTGATATTTTATGAAAAGCCAGTGGGAAAGTCCTATCATCTGTTTCCATGCTAAGCAATCACACACACTCCAAACCAAAAATGAAGCAGAAGCCCTAGCACCCTCTGGCTGGGAAGAACTCTTACCCAGCTGCCTGATGGTTCCTGTGGGCTACCACAAGGCACAGAGGGGCCAGAAGGTTTTCCTCTGCAGAACTGCTAACTTCAGTGACTTCCCCACTTTTCTACCGTGTGATGGTCCTAAAGCCCAGGAACTCGCATTCCTCCCATTTCCCTAAGCCCCTCTTGGAAAACAAAATCATTCACACAGTGACAATGAATTAATTGTGCCACTGCAGGAACAGCTCTCAGGCATCAGAAATTCGGAAGTGAGAGAACTGAAGCTCTTCATTCAACTTTAATTAAGTCCCAGTGTAAAATGTATTACAATAGTCTTTACTCTTTACTAACACAGCCTTGGGGCAGCTCTTACACAATCCAGACAGTACATTTTTTCCAACAATACATTTTACACTTGAGGCTGGTATTACTACCTATTGCTAAGCCTGCCCTATGCTTCTCTGAGACCCTATTTTCACTTGCTTCTCTCTCTCTCAAAGTTTATCATGTGGGATGAAAGTTTCCAGTCCTCTGCCCTTCTGCATTTTTCCAATACAAAACTCACAGAGAAAATATCTAGCAAAATATTTCTCCCAAACTGAAATAGCAGGCTAATTAAAAATACACTATTTTGCCCAAGTTCAAAGATACTGGCAACCTTTGATTAGACTGAAGCTTCAAAGCTTGCAGGGAGTTAAGGCTACCTCTGCCCCAACAATGGAAACACCTTGAAAAAAATAACAGCACTTCTAGTTTCTGCAAAGGCTTATATTTTTTAGCAATTAAATTATGCAGAGGCTCCTTTTGTCTTGAGTTTGTTCTGATTTTGGGGATGAGTCAGATTTTCCTCTATAATCTGTGCTGCTGTGGGCTGAGACCAGGAGCAAAGGGAAGGAAGCTGGTCTCTACCCAGTGCAGACAGACTCTTGCAGAGGAGATGGAAACAGTAAAATATTAGGAGTTCTTTGTTACTTGGGAATAGTATGAATTTTTTTCTTCTGAAGGAATGTAGGCTCAATCAGATCTGGGAAGATTTTCACCAGGATGGCAAAAAGCACACTTTTGAAAAAAAAGCCCTGCTAAATTTAAAAGAAAAGGTGTGAAGGAATTTTCATTGCAAAAAAAAAAAAAAAATCTTCTAACCACTTGAAAACTACTAAGATTTTTTTTAGGTATTTTCTTTCAGACTTAAACAGTCTGGATAGAAAAGATCAGCACAGTAGATAAAAGCTTTTCCAATTTGCAAGATGCAGCAAAAGGACCTTATAGGCCTTATACCATATTCTCTCAGGCACAGAAGGTGTCCCTTCCCTCAGAGGGACCAAGGGGATCAGAGGGATGGAACAGCTCTGCTGGGAGGAAAGGCTGAGAGAATTGGGATTGTTCAGCCTGAAAGAGAGAAGCTTTGGGGTGACCTCGTTGTGGCCTTGCAGTGCCTGAAGGGAGCTCCAAGAAAGATGGAGAGAGACTCTTCACAAGGGCCTGGAGTGATAGGACAGGGGACAATGGCTTCACACTGACAGAGGGTGGGTTTAGATGGGATATGAGGAAGAAATTGTTCCCTGTGAGGGTGGTGAGGCCCTGGCACAGGTTGCCCAGAGAAGCTGTGGCTGCCCCATCCCTGGCAGTGCCCAAGGCCAGGTTGGATGGGGCTCTGAGCAACCTGGGATAGTGGAAGGTGTCCCTGCCCATGGCAGTGGGGGTCGAATGAGATGATCTTTAATGTCCCTTCCAAATCAGGCAATTCTGTGGTTCTATGGTTTAGACTTCAAGCACCCTGAATTGGAAATATTCCTTTTTCTGTGCAAATCCAACTCGAATCAAAATAAATGGGAAATCCCAGAACTGCATTTGAAAATGAAGATACACTTGACTGTAAGAAAAAAAAATATCAAAATTCTCCCCTTTTATGTAAACTGGACCAATTACTCCTTTTTAATGAAATCACAAAACTAACTCTTCATTTAAGTATGCTATCACAGATGTAATAATTCCACATATTTACTCTGTGAATTAAAAGCAATAAATTAGCACATGTTAAGGACAGCCTGAGTTGTGCCTGCCTCACATCCTGCCTTTAAATTAGCTCATTATTCACTTCCTCCAAGCCAAGAATTTTTAAGTGATACCTGCAGGAGGGCTAGAAGAGCAGTTTCAAGCACAGGACCAACAGCAGCACAACACCTCCTGGTTTGCTTTATGCCCTAGAGAATGCTGCCTGCTCACCCCATCACCCAGGGCTCCTGAGGAAACTCAGCCTGCTGGACCACCAGCCTGGGCAGGCTCTCCCCACCAAGCCTGAATAAAAACTCAATTCCAGGACACCAAGGAGCTTTGGAGACTCAAAACAAAGTGCTGGGTCCACATCTACAACTCACTCCCTACAGAAGCACCCCCTCATTTGCTCCACTCAGCCTTCAGGATCAGGCCCTGTTCTCCACTATGCCCTGGGAAGTGAAAGAAGAGGAATGTGGGACACTCACCACATCTGTGTTTGTGATCTTGGCCAGGAGGTCTGTGAGGCTGTCCCCATCATCCAGCTGAAGACCACAGATGGCTGCTCCCACACTTCCAGTTGCTATCATTGATGGTGGGTACATGGCAAAGTTAAAATCTGCAAGAACAGATCTGGGAATTAGTCCAAGTCCAGACCAGAAAAGCTGCAAAACATCAGAGGCAAGCAACATGAAAAAAAACCACACCCAAGAATAAAACCCGGGGAAGTAGAAGAAAGGGAAAAGTGCCACTCTTTTTGGTCCCATGGAGCTCATTAGTCACACTGCTCATCACAAGCAGTCAAAGGAGGGGGAACAGACCTGCAAATTAAAATGGAAATGCGGTTCAGTCTTTTATTCTCACTGATGCATAAAGTAAACCTGGACAATTTTTAATAGTCCTTCCTTAGTTTTAAAGAAAAGGAAAGAGAAGAAGGAGGCTTTCTGTAATTTATGTCAGAAATTTGGGTCTTGGTCACATTAGACCTCTCTGTGTAATCAGAAAACTAACTGGAATAAGGTATCACAAAGGACCAAAATGAGATTTTTAGTCACGTCAATTTTTAAAGAGTTAATTAATTCGAGCATTTAAAGACCTGTCCAGGAAAGAGATTTTAATTAACAGTTCATCTTTACTACCTTAGCAATTAGGAAGTGAGAACACTTACAGCCCATAGCTACGAAATCAAAGAACAAAGATCACATTTGTCATTAGTACTACTTCTTAATAAACAAGTTGAAAATACACTTCAGAACTTCCTCTCACACATCTGTCAAATCAGAAGAGAAATTAAAATAAAATCCTGTGATCTTTATAAGACAAACTTAATGGTTTATGATACTGCCACAGACACTGGTTTATCAGCACTAGTTTATCTTGCTAAATACCAGATCTTCCACATCTTGATACATTTCTAAAATGAAACTTGATTTGGAAGTTCTTTGGTTCAACAGTAACTCATTAACAATCCTTTCTCTACCAGTTTTCAGTATTAGCAAACCTTTCTCTACCAGTTTTCAGCTGGCAGACTAGAGTAGAAAGAAGAGTAAACCAAAGTAATACATAATAAGAAATAAACCATAAGCAACACATTCCATTGATAGAAACAGATTACAGAAAACTGCCCAGCTGCAGATCCCAAATCCCTTCTGTTCACAAATTCTGTAACCCTGCTGATGTCTCTGTAACCCCTGAGCTTTTAAGACACATGGAGAATTGTTCTCAGTCGCCCAAATTCAGAGCTGTCACATACTTCAATAGCTGTGGAGACTGCATGTTCTTCTCCAGGCTGGAATATATCCCTGGGATTGAAGCATTCCAAGTAAGAATGGCACTTGGGACATAACATTCACCCAGATGGACGAGAGCAGGGGTGTTGCAAGTGGGGAAACAAAAGGAGGAGTTGAAACCCTGACATGGATTTCTGTGTCTCACAAAGCCACCAGGAGGTTACCACCTGCAAGCCCAGCACTGCACGCTGCTTCCTACCACACATCACACTCTGACAGACACTTTTGAAGGGCAAATTCCTACTGGCTGAAGTAAGGAATATGGACTGCCATTGTTATTAAAAAATAATTTTTTACTACTACCTTAAAAAATAAATTTTTACTACCGTAGTAGTAAAAATCCACTGTACACAGGAAAGCTGATTCTAGGAAATGGAATTATATTGCCCCCACTAATGAGTGAGGCAACAGCAGAACCTGGACTCCCAAATTCTCAGTGTGGGACACAGCCCTGAGTATGCTGATCTCAGCACATGGCAAGGGAATGGGAATTACACTTCCAAGACTGCAATTTCTGCCAGTCACCACTGATGTCCCCCAGGGCTCAGTGTTGGGGCCAGTCCTCGTTGATAAACGACCTGGAGGAGGGGACCAAGTGCACCCTCAGTCAGTTCTCAGATGACACCAAGTTGGGTGGAAGTGCTGACCTGCTTAAAGACAGGAAGGCTCTGCAGAGGGATCTGGACAGGCTGGATTGATGGGCCCAGGCCAGTGCGATGAAGTTCAACAAGGCCAAGTGCCAGGTCCTGCCCTTGAGTCACAGCAACCCCCGTCAGAGCTCCAGGTGAGGGAAGAGTGTCTCGGAAGAGCCCAGCCCCTTCCTGGGGCTGCTGGTCCACAGCATCTGCCCAGGTGGGCAAGAAGGCCAAGGGCTCCTGGCCTGGCTCAGCAATGGTGGGGCCAGCAGGACCAGGGCAGTGACCGTCCCCCAGTCCTGGGCACCGGTGAGGCCTCACCCCGAGTGCTGTGGGCAGTTCTGGGCCTGCCACTGCAAGATGGACATTGAGGGGCTGGAGCGTGTCCAGGGAAGGGAATGGAGCTGGGAAGGGGCTGGAGCACAAGTCTGATGAAGGGAAGCTGAGGGAGCTGGGGGTGTTTATCCTGGAGGAAAAGAGGATCAGAGGAACCTTACTGTTCTCTACAACTTCCTGACAGGAGGGTGCAGCCAGGGGTGGGTCGGGCTCTGCTCCTAGACAGGGACAGGACAAGAGGAAACAGCCTCAAGTTGTGCCAGTAAAGGTTTAAATCGGTTATTAGGAAAAATTTCTTCAGGGTGATCAGGCATTGGACCAGCTGCTCAAGGAAGTGGTGGAGTCACCATCCCTGGAAGTGTGCAAAAAACATGCAGATGTGGAGTCATGATTTAGTGGTGAACATGGCAGTGCTGGATTAGGGTTGGCGTCCATGACCTTAGAGGTCTTTTACAAGCTTAATGCTTCTATGATCAAAACTGTTTTCATGTTTATGTCACATGGATTTACACAAATACACGTAAGGGATAACCACACCCCAAAGTTGGGAAGCAACTTCCATGTTTGATCTTGGACATGCCCAAAGTGTCTCTCACTTAAGCATGGGAACTGCAGGCAGCAGTTGACTTTCCGTAATTTTCCCCTCCTTGTCCTGAGTTTCAGGCAGAATGTAGTAAAAAGATGATGCAGGGAGGTCCCATGTCCAGCCAGGCAGAGTGGGCTCAGCAAAGGACAGAGCTCCACCTGCCCTCTGAAAGTCCTTGCCTCGCATCACGACCTCCACGTTATCCAAACACCGGTGTTCTCGTGGCTCATTTTAGATCCCCTCCCAGAAACTGTCTTCCTAGGAAGCTGAATAAAGAGGCACAGTGTCCCTGCCAGCTAGCACTGCTGTAGGTCTGCTTCCACGTGGGGTCACATGCGAACATTTCTATGCCCAATAACCTTGTTAGCTCCCTTAATGTCATTCATAATGCAAATGAGACAGCGAGCGAATGGCCAGAGGCCCAGAGTGACTAAAGCTCAGCATCCAGAAAGTCTTACATTGCCTCTAGCTCTAAACTAACTTCCCTCCATAACAAGCACCATAAACTTGGCTATCAAAGCTACACATGCCCAGTCTTTGTTGTACAACAGGCAGCGATTTGTATCACTGGCTTCTATTTTTAGCATATTAATTAACTACTGCAACTGGTGAGGCAAGTGTCTCCAACTGGAGAGTGTGGCACCATTGTCTGAAGTCATCACCTCATCTCGAGCTATTGAAAATCATGGCAGTGACCCTCCTGCTGATATGAATTTAACCTGACATGCCCACAAAGGAATGGGGGGTGGTGCACCAATTTTGTGCACATGGTTCTCCACATCACCCTGGACCCTATTAGTGTGGAAAGAGCTCATTGAAAGAAAAGAAGCCACATTGTGCTGGGCCACCTAGAGGGTTGAATAGAAAAGGCTGAGGAAAAGAGCAGGCAGCGCAATAAAGGCCATAATTAACATATTTCCATATTCAAGCAAAGCAATAACTACGTGAAATGTTTGTCAAGGTGCAATGAAAGCATAAATATTAAGTACCGTATCTGAGGGGATGCAGAACCGCCCCCCAAGTCTCTTAAATTCCACTGAAAATTTCAAAACAAGCTTTTTACATGCTATTTTCAATTATAAACCTCTATCTCTGCTTCACAAGCCTCACCATCCTCACTCAGTTTTCACCCAGGTCAAACTGTTCCCCTTCCAAAATTTGCCTTGAGAATTTAAAAAAAAAAAAAAAATGTGGGGGGCATAGAGAGAGAATCTAAAAATGTGAGCTGAAACATATGCACTTACTTCAACTTCTTGTAGGAGATAATGAAACCTGAACTACAGAGGAAATTTTATAAAAAGCACTTTTGACTGGACACCTGGAATTTTATACAAAGCACTTCCTTCCTGGACACCTGAAGTAAGGTTATGGGCTAAATCATTCTGTGTGCAGACTTGGTTAACAGGCACCCAGAGCCTGCATCTAAAAGCATGGCTCTGACTAACTTTGTTGTGATTTATAGGTTTATAGTTGGGCTTGATGATCTCAGAGGTCTTTTCCAACCTAATTGATTCTGTGATTATGGCATTCCATAGGGAAAATACAAAAGTCTCATTATAAGTTAGAGAAGCAGTGTCACTGCACATAGTCTATGAGAATCTGAGCACACAAATACTTCAAGGGAAGACACTTGGTTGTTAGAAAGCACAACTTGTTTTACTTTCTATTGCCAGGCAATGAACACTAGAAACCATCCCATCACCTATTTCCTAAATGACCTCAAAAACAAGGGACAAGCCCTGCACAATTCCGCTGACTTCAGCACTGGAAATAAAACATGGCAATGCAAGAAAGAGCACCCTTTGAAACACAGCCACCTGTGGACCAGCCAGCCAGGGTCATCACGCAAATTCGGGGTACCCTGAACCTGTCCCTCACTTTCAGCCTGGGGCTGCCACAGCCAGGGCACGAGGAGGTTTTTCTGCCAGTGGAGCACACGTAATGCACGCCGAGGTTCCAGGGCTGTGAGTGCTGCGGCTGAGCTGTTTTGCTGGCTCTCTCCCAATCCAGTGGTCTTCACTACCTTCGAGCCAGGAAAATGCAAGGCTGACAGTCAGTCCAAAGCAGAAGGGAACTGGAGGAAGGAACCCAGAGAGGTCCTGCAAGGGGAAGCCTTAACTTGCAGCCAACAACGAAAACCATAGTTAGGAGAAGAGCACTGACAAATACCCAGGCTGAATGTGCTCGGTGTGTGAAAGTCAGGTGAGAGGACTCTACCTTCTTAAAACGACCCATGTTACTCCTCTGGCTCCTGGTTGGGCTTTTTTTCAGCAGCCAGTTTTCATCTCTGTAACTTGATAGGTATTCATTTACAGAGTTGGAAACTGCTGTCTTAAGGAAGGTAATTCTTCCCATGGTGGGGGGGAAAAAAGGGAGGAAAAAAAGGTGTGTTACCTCCATCAGGAAAACAGGTGTTGATATATTGAAATGATATAGATAATGGTCACAGCCAGCCTCAGACTTCACCCAGCCAATGCCTGTACTATGAAGACAACCGTGAATCTATATTTAACCATCTAAGTTTAAAAGAAAAGTCTAAGATAAACAATAGAAGTAGTGAATTTAATTCTTGTCTGCTTTGATCCAAATGCAATTCTGGGGTCAGCGTGGTACTCTTTTTTTTTTTTTCTAATGCAGTTGGTTGTATGTGCATTGGCCATTTTTTTCTCTTGCTTTTGTATTTCTCCAAGACACTGCAAATCTTCCTCGCTACCTCTACGTTTAAAGGCAAAACCAGATGACTCTTCAGCCCTTCAAACCAAACACAAAACTTTCAAGTAAACCAGGATGCAGATGTGCTTCGATCCTTTGAGTAGGTGGGAGGGCAGACTTTTAATTTTGTTCCTAGGCTACAGTAAAACAAACAGTATTTAAGCTTTGTAGAAGTGGGTCTGAAGTATCTTAAATGTTAATGCTTCATCACAACCATCCAAGAGAGATAAAGACAGGGAAACACCTGAACAACCCATGCAAAGTAGAGGAGCACTCACAACAATATGCCCATTAGCTGATGGTAAATACTATTTCTGAACAGGTGTTTGCACTGGTTATTATTTGCACTTATTCTACACCTTCCTAACCAAGGATGAGAATGATGTCAGTGCCTGAACTACTAAAATGTCAGACTTGCAGCTGGTAGAAAGGAGGGCAACTCTTCTGACAGCTCTGGAGTGATGCCAGTTTGTATCAGCACATGGTCTCTTTCTCCATTTCCTTCCACCTCTTCTTGCCAGACTTGACTGGTCATGAAACATTCCTCAGGCCCTGACTACTTGCTGATGGCACTTCCTTAGTTCTTGTTGCTCCATTGGCTGCAAAGCTCAATATACTGATACGAGCTGCCCATTCCTAGAACAAGCAAGAGCCTCTTTTTGTCTAGCAATAAATTAGTGTAAACTATTCTTTCTTCTGCTATGCAAGAAGTTCCTGCAAACACTGCCACTTTGCAACATGTATTTTATTTCTTAAGACATTGATTTACACAATGAAGCCTCTGCAGGCTTCATTCTTCCCCTCTGCAAAGAACAGGTCCCAGATAAAACTTGTATCACACTTCGCAGGGACAGGTCCCAGTAACTTACACAGGATGAAAAGAGTAGAATTGCCCAGCAGGAATCCTGACACCTCATTCTGTGTGGTCACCCTGCAGATCACTACCAGGGTTGTAGACCTCATCTTGCAGTCTTCGCTCAGACAACACTCCCATTGACTTCCATGGAACTTCTATCTGAAGAAGGATGCAGGATTTGGCCCAGAAGTTAAAAAAAGCCTTCTCAGCTTTCAAGTGCAGATATTTAATGCCTCAGAAACAGTGGGCAGAGGTTTGGCACACTGTACAAAACTGACTTAAAGCCGACATTTCCCTGCTCCTTCTCAGCCTGTGTGCTGACACAGGCCCTGAGGCCCGAGATGCTGGATCCACCACGGGCACATCCCACCTGCAACAGGACTCAGCTGAGGCACAGAAAAGACCATGCAGAGGACCGAATCCAGGGTTTTACACAAGCTGCCTTCTATCTCTGCAAGTCTGCAAAGGTTTTTGCTTCCAAGCTTTGCTTGCCACTCAACTAAAATCCTGCGAAGCTCCTCACAGAGATTAGATTAGTGCCTCCATTACAGCTCCCCTTTCTGAAAGCCTGTCATGCACAGGCCGCCCTCCCTCGAAAAACATTCCCTTACAGGCTCTCACAGAAAAAAGGAGGGTATCCCACACCAAAACTGTGGCATGGAAGTAGTTGTGCACCTGTGACTCTGAACAAGCTGCAAGAAGAAATTATGTGCAGGCTGTAGTGTAAGGAAATAATGCACGGTTCTCTTTCCAGCAGCAGCGTGGCAGGCTCTGCACACACCTCTGTAACTAGTGCCCTCTCCCACTCCTTCCAGCAGTGATTCCCTGGCTTGGAGCTCAGCACAGGTGAATGGCCAATCCCTGAGAGAACATTTTCAAGCTGTGCAGCGCTGTGCAAAGAGACAGAGGAACAAAGGGTGCAAGAGCAGTAAAGAGATGGAGGTGTGGGCAGACTGGAAAGGCAATACAGTCCCAGTGAGCAAAACAAGGCTGATCTCCATTGGGCCCACAGATAAACAGGAACCTCCCATGCTGAAGAATCACTGAATCATTAGGGCTGGAAGGGACCTCTGGAGATGACCCAGTCCACACTCCTGCCAAGGCAGGGTCCCCTGGAGCAAGTGACACAGGAATGTGGGTTTGGTGGGTTTGGAATGTCACCAGAGAGGGAGACTCCAGGCCCTCCCTAGGCACCTGTTCCAGGACTCTGCCCCCCTCAATGTTCAGAAATTCATCCTCGTGTTNAGATGACCCAGTCCACACTCCTGCCAAGGCAGGGTCCCCTGGAGCAAGTGACACAGGAATGTGGGTTTGGTGGGTTTGGAATGTCACCAGAGAGGGAGACTCCAGGCCCTCCCTAGGCACCTGTTCCAGGACTCTGCCCCCCTCAATGTTCAGAAATTCATCCTCGTGTTGAGGTAAACTTCTTGTGTTTCAGTTTATGGATGCTGCTCCACATCCTGTCACTGGGCATCACTGAAGAGCCTGGCACCATCCTCTGACACCCTCTTTGAGATATTTATATGCATTAATGAGATCCCCTCTCAGTTTTCTCTTCTCCAGACTAATAACCAGGACCAGTTCCCTCAGTCCCTCCTCAGAAAAGGGACGTCCATGCAAAGGACTAAGTCCAGGGTTTTACACAAGCTGTCTCCTATCTCTGCAAGCCATAAGCACCTTAAGGCATAAGCCTTAAGGCCCCAAATGCATCCTCTTGTTGCCTTGAAAATTCAGAAGCCTTCTGAAGGAGATTTTGGCTTGCATGGGGAGCCACCAGTGGGATGAGAAAACAAATGATATGGTGACAGATCAGGCTATGCCAGCACGTAGTGTCCATCTATGTTCTCTTACTGTGCAATAAGCAAGGCAGCTGGAGAAAAATACCACTTCCATGCCCATCTCATGGAGAAGAAGACTCCTGAAACCTTTGTGAGTGCAGAGCAGTGAAAGAGAAAACTGTTTATTCAGGAGGACACACAAGTTTCTGTCATGCTCAGCAGCCATATGTTCCGATGGTACCAAGGGCAAAGAGGGAGACATTCCAGTTCCAGTCATGCTCATGTGAATCATTAATCACTGCAAGCACTGGGGAGAGGCTGTGGGTTTATATCCACACAGTTTGGTTCAGGAACTGGGCTCAAAATAAAGGCAGAGAAACAGAGACAGTGCCAAAGTGACCAAACATGACTAAAAGGGATATACAGAAGAACAGAATATCACCTCCTTTTGGGGAATGCTCAGATGGAAAGGAGAACAAGGAGGAGTATCACAGTGATCTTACACATCCAGCACAACACCCAGTAACTGTTCATGGCTGCTTCCCTCTTCATTTGCTGACACGAAGTGCTGTAGGACTGAGATCAAAGCCAGCTCTGAACAGGCAGGGCACACCTGGGAATTTTTGCTAAAATGTTTTTGATGGGAAATTAAAATAGAGCAGTTGGTGAAGAAGAACTAAGGCTAGGGGAGAAAAGTTCAAATTATGCCAGATTTTGCATGATACTTTAAAGAAGAAAAAGTACTTGAAAGCAGAGAAAGCTGTGCTGAGACGAATCAGGAAACAGAAAGAGATTCACTGCTGTGCTCCAGACCAGAGCTGTTAGCCAGGCAGCCAGGTCAGGTCTGGGAACAGTAAAGAGTCAAACTCAGGCTAAAAACACACATGGGTAGCAAGGGAAGAGGGAACCACATGTCAGAGGAGGTCCTACTGCTCAAAGAAGGCATATGGGGAAATGAAACACCAGGCTTAACCTGGGCTGGCAGAGAGCAGCAGCTCTGAGGTAGAAAAAGAAAGAAGAAACAGAGCAGCTGATGAGAGCTCTGCAACAAACAGAACAAGAAAAGGAAATGGCAACTGGATCTGGAAGGAAGTCTGATGAGAAGGGGCTTTTCTTCAAAGAGTGGCAGTGAAAGGGAAATACTGTAGTAACAACAACATTTCCACAATGGAAACTGATGTAGCAGTTCACAGAGTAAAGTGGGAATGTGCTATTGAGTGCCTGGGTAAGATCTCTGTTTTCGAAATGGCAAAGGGTTGTGGGTCCTCCTCAAAACTACACAGTGGGCTGTGGGCAATGGGATGAGAAGAAAAGAAAATCTCCAGCCAGCACCACAGTGCTCTCGCTTTTCGGAAGCTCTGTACTCAGCAAGTATGTCTTTCACTTTTAAGAGAAGAAACTCTTGACTTGTTTCCTCTTTAAACTCTACACAAAGGACTTCATTTCATGCATTGGAAGCATATAACATGACAGACAGATCACATGGGAGAAACACATGAGGGAACTGCATGACTGGGCTGAGGGCTGGAAAGGGGGCACTGGTCTGGATCTCAGTAAAAGGACTTCTAGAGCATGGAGCTAACCATCAAAAAATTCATGGAGTGGAAAGAAGTCATGGACTTTGGAGACTCTTTCATGGCCCACAGTCTTGCAATGGTTTGGTTATACGGAAAACTTTAAGGGCAAAGGATTATAGACCAGAATTTGGAATGTTAAATCATAATGAAATTCTAGGGCTCTCAAGAAAATGTTGTGGACAAAATATAAAACAAACCAAAACACTATTGTAGGAAGTGAAAGCAACAAAAGGGTGGGAAGATTGTCTGGTTTGGAAAGCAACACAGAGGTATATTGGAGTTTGATGGCTGATGGTGTGAAGATCCAGGGAAATGTCCACAGGAAAGACCATCTTTTCTGTATCAGACAAGGCAGAACAGTGAATGCATCCTGAGTAAAGGGAGAAGGCAAAGAAATCACCAAGAGTGATCCTGCAGAATTTGAGCAATATTTCTATCGAGTCCTGTGGTCTTTGGTCTGAAAAGGATCATGCAGCAGTGGGAAAAGAAGGGAAAGTCTGAGCATCATGGCAACCAAAAAGTCAATTACACTAACACAGCACATATACAAATCTCTAAAACAGATCAACTGAGATAGGAAGAACTGGCCAACATTGTAAAAGCAGTCATTACATCTTTAAATGCTAAGAAGCAGACATTCAAACCCAACAGTTACACCCAGTCTTCCTTTCCCCTCTGCAAACAGGCAGGCAGAACAGTTCCTGTCACATAGGACTAGGCATGTCAAACTGGTGAATTCAAACACTGAGCCATCCACTACTTGATAATGACTCTGGAAAACGCTGCATGCTGTTTATCTAGTCACGGTCTAGCTTCTTACCATTAATCCTTTGGATGAAAATTCAGAGTACACTTATTTTATAAAAGTGACTGAGGGAAGAAAAACGCAAACAACAAAACAACACACAGACAAAACCCAGTGTTTTGCAGACAGGTCAAAACTAAAACTTATTCTCATCTAAACCTTCAGGAATTGTGTTAAGACATATGACAAAAAAAGGAGTGCAATGGTTCCCTATGAAAGACTGTAGTTTCACTGCTTGGATTGAAGCTAGGGAAGAATCCAAATGTGTTTTTTTTTTTAAGTAATTACCTTCTAAACTGTTATTCCCTATGCTTCAGGGGTGTGGTGGTTATCACATAAATGTTAAAACACACAATTTTACCTTTTATCTGGACAGAGTCCAGTTAATGAAAAGTTTATGAACACATTCATGCAATGCATTAGCTCAATACATTTTGGGCTAATGTGCCATAATACCTTCCATATTTTGAGCTGTCCTTACAAATTATCTATGGCCATTTAAAAGAAGCAGTGAATGGGCAAAATAAAACCCAGGATGGTCTAATCCAGTCTTGCAAGGTTTCACTGCAAAAGCACCACACACATCAGCTGCACTACAGGTCACTACTGCAAGAATTCTGTCCTTACACAGTTTTGGGGCCTGATTCACTACACCCTTTGCAAACAGTCCCATGGGATTCAGCTGCTCTTCCCACATCATGTAAGGATGGAGGGGATGATGCACCACCAGGAACAAATCCGCTCTTCCAACCACACCATGAGCAACAGCAAACACCAGAGCAGCTGAGCCTACCTGTGGCACAAAGGGCGATGAAGGTTTGTGCATGCTTCCGGATCAAAAGCAACTTGTCTTTAGGGAGAGGCACCTTCCTTAGGATGTGTTCAATGAAATCATGTGGGGTGACAGCTGCAAGGTTCCACTTCAACTTCCCGAGCACCACCAGCTCCCATTCCTGCAGAGGAGGGACAGGGAGAGCAAAAGAGAAGAAAAGCCATAAGCAAGTCTGCAAAAAAACTCTGCTTATTTCTTATTATAACTTTATCACTGCTAAATTTGTTTTGCTCAAACCCCTTTTTTCCATACGCCTCTACTGCTTTGAAGTTGTTGACTTTATATTCTTTTTTTTTTTTTTAAACCAGTGCTGAATGCCCACCCAGAAAGTTTAGCCTGCAATTAAATATTGCCAAGGTCACTGTGGTCCTTTCCTAGTCACTTCTTTTAAATGGCTTTAGTCCTTACTTTATAGCCATTTAAAGCCCTAGGGACAGCCATGCACAAAAATAACCTAGATATACATTCCTTTTTTCAAAACTGGGGAAGTTGGCTTGATGGCATTCTCTCCCAAAACTGCACTCCAAAGGTCCTGCAGATAAATCTGACGGTGCTTAAACTACTCCAAGACAGGCTCTGCAGAAAGGAAACGCACACAACACAGCCAAGAAGTAGCCTGTGTAAATTATCTGCCAGTAAATCATGTAGGAGCCATTCCCAGATTCTTTGCACGCCCAAAACTCCCACTGCAATCAAAGGAAAACTTGGGTGTGTACATAACTACCGGCCATTCCCTGGAATGGGATTCCATGTGCAAACAGCCCTCGATCTCCAGATCCAGCCATGGGGTGCATGACCTGCGTGTTTCAACATTTAAACAGAGTCCTGCACACCTTACAGTGCCCACAGAGCGAGCAAAGCTCAGGCCTCTGACTTGCATTTGTCTTATCCATCAACTATTAGCTATTAACTAAATTCCATGCACTGATTCCCGAGTCCTGATGATGCCTGACAGAGCACAGTGTGGTGGGGAGCCCCAGCTGAGCTCACAGAGCTGGCAAGTCAGAAAAAAAAAAAAGTCCTTTAATTTTGCAGCCGAGGAGACGTCAACCAGCGTTGCTGAGAAACCATAAACACGGACCCCACAATGCCATTTCTGCAGTCGTTTCCCTGAATAGATGCCCACTTTAACAGCAAGTTACTTTCCTAAGGACATTCCTGCTGGATTATGACAGAGCCCTCCATGGCCTGAAAAATCTCACATATATGCAAAGGCCGCAGAAACCAGATGGGTTTTTTTAATTTCTCAAGAAAACCTGTAAAATGTTGGAACATAATGGTGATAATGTGAACTAAGGCTTGCTCTTCCCAGCATTACTGACGTGACAGGTTTTGAGAGAGAATAGTCAACCCAGAGGATCAAATATAAGGAAGCACTTTAAACACATGCTTAAATCCACGTGGCACAAGAAGGTAGGGACATCGTCCTGCATATCTGCACATGGGGACAACAGCACCTCCTGTGCCCATCTGTGACACCTCATGGCCCTGACAGCCAGGCAGGGTTTCAGGGCAAGGTTCTTTAATTCCGCGGAAGCATGAGCTCCCAACCTCAACCGCTCTCCAGGGGGAATTCCCAGTGATTCATAGGAAAAATTCTCCTGCAACTTGGATGGCTACAGCCATGTCTGACCTAGCATCCATGCCACCAAAGGGCCCTGGTGCACATCCAGTGCTCCACATCACAATGTAAACGTCATTTATTTCCTTCAGTAATTATTAATTTGCTTCTGCTTCCACTGCATCTGAACTCAGAGAAGCAGCAGACACGGGGTGCTTTAACTGAGCTGTAACACACAGAATGGGTCAGGCTGGAAGGGACCACAGAGGGTCAAGCTGGTGCCACCTCCCTGCTCCAGCAGGGCCATCCCAGAGCACAGGGCACAGGACTGTGTTCAGACAGCTCTGGATTATCGCCAGTGAGGGAGACTCCNAGCCCTGAACCCCCGGCAGCAGCTTGCCCGCGCACGAGGCAGGCAGCGGCCGGAGCGCCGCATGGCACTGCCACACGGCTTCGGAGGACAGGGATGTTCCCGCGGGTGTCCCTGCCCTCAGCGTTGACCCCCGAGACTTTCTGGCCGTTCAGAAACGCGGGGAAAGCGTGAGTTTTTCTTAAAGGCAGGGGTTGGGTGGCGAAGTGCTGGGTACTGTGCCAGCGAGAGGAAAGTGCTGCGCCGGAGAGGAGGGAGGAACGGGGCTGCTTACCAGCAGCTCTTGGGGTTTGATGGAATTGTCCGTGTATATGCACAGCTTCTCGGCTGTGAGGGGGATTGTCTCTTTCAGCTTGGAGGCCAGGAACATGCACACCGCCCCCAGCAGCTGCAGATGGCACTTCCGAGTGGGCACCACAGCTAAGAATCTGTCCAAGTAATTCATGGCCAGAGGGAAAACTTCTTCTTCGCACTTCTGCGCTTCACAGACCTGCAAGCGAGGAGCGTGGGGAGGGAACGATGGGGCAGTCAGGGGAGAAACGGGAGTGGAAAGCGAGAAGGAGACAAGAAGGAAAAAATAAATAAATGAGCGAACCCACCAAACAGACCACTACTTCCCTTGCTTTTGCTCCTGCTATTTTTGTTTCCCGGGGAGCTAAATTTTGGGGGAGGGGGAGATCTCTGGAGAGGCTGGGAAGGCTGTCAATCGGCTTTCACATTCCTTTAGTTCATTCAGTAAGAAATGAATTCAAGACACTGTGTGGGAGAGCCGAAAAGCCCCATCCAGCAGCAAGCGAGCAGCCTCAGACCTTTTTT
>VZRX01014603.1:41597-65530 GCA_013398075.1 Notiomystis cincta
CCCCCCCAAAAAAAAAAGGGCAAAAAATAATAACAAAAAATAACACAACAGCAAAGCCCACCCTTTTCGCATTCGGTCCCCCTCTATTGCTGAGCTGGCTCACCCATTTAAAAGCATAAATGATTAAATCAAACATCGCGGGGATGTGCGCGCAGCCTCGAGCTGGCGCTCCCGCGGAGCTGCCGCCGCGGCCGCGGGAGAGCCGCGCTCCCGGTACAGCCGCTCCTTCTTCCCAGCCCTGCAGCCCCGAGGGAGGGGGGCTGTGCTGCTCCCAACCCCACTGCAGCCGCCGGGTGGCAACACCGCCGGCATCATTTAGGTCTTGGGACACTTCTGCCGGGCACCAAGCCCGATGTCACGGCTCCTCATCACGAACCCGACGCGCGGTTATCGTGTAATCGATAATATGTAATGATATTTTATTGAGCTCTGTCGGAGAGCCCTCCAAAGCACTTGGGGTATTTTAATAAATCCTAAATTCGTCATCACTCCTATTTATTTAATTTCTTTTTCCAGCAAATCCCAAAGTACCATCAGGAGGATGCTTCAGGGGACAGGATGGGCTCAAGCTTTGCAGAGCAATAGACATGGTGTGAGTGCGCCCGGCGGCTGCGGGGTTTTTGTTTGTTTAAATGGAATAAGTATTCCTTTGCAGTGCTTGAAACCTGAATGCTGGAGTGTGAAACATGAGAATCTGAAAGTGAAACTGACTGGAAGCCAGAAAAGAAGCAGATGAACGTGTTTCCACTGTCCAAGCTGAGGAAACCCCCGAAAGCAAACAAATACCATGAATAATAAAATGTGCAGTAGATTTGAAATAAAATTATTCCAGCTTCAGTCACTGGACGCTGTCTATCTTGATGGTTTGGGTTTTTTTTTTAATATATCTGATTTTTAGCCGTTTAAAGGTAAATTACATAATTCCCTGCTGTGCATTCAACAGGAAAAATATGATAAAAATTATCTTTTATTTCCTCTATTTTTTGATGAAAGACTAGGAAAGGATTTGAATAGCACAGGATCTTCTGTATATCATCCATGTATTTTCAAGGAGTATTTTAATTATACAGGTAGTTTTCAACTCGAAATAACTGTGTGGTGGCAGCTTTATAATTAATAGCCATATCAGATAACATAAATACTGAGCAGGTGAAACATATCCTGTAACAAAACCATTCTCATTTTTAAAGGGTGATTTTATGCAGGCTCAATAGTTAACAGCATTAACTAATAGATTCTGTGTGATTGATTAACATATTTTTAATTAATTGATCCTTTCTGTTTTGTGCAAAGTTTCTTCTTTAACCTTTCTCATTCCTTATTTTAAACTTTTTCAGAGCAGTAATTAAAAATTGCGTTTGTGCAGTGCACGACACCAGTCAGATTTCTTTATAAGGTGAGATGGGAAAGAAGTAAAAAAAAAAAAAAAGCTAAGAGGATGGTCATGTACCTGTGACTGATGGATGTTTTCTGCTGCAAGACTCGACAAATTCATCACATTTAGCCCAAAGAATTCCCAAGCTGACATTACTGCCTTATCTGGCAGAGGTGCCGTGTCCTTTGCCGCCGCCGCACTCCTCTCCTGGGGAGGCAGAGTGATAAGGCTGCGTTCGTTTACTCGGACAAGGAACAGGCAACAGGTGCCTCCCACGTGCCAGGAAGTCAATGGAAAGTGACATTTTTTACCCTGGTATGCAGAACTGTACAGAAATGCCATCATTCTTTTCTTGGGTTTGGGTTTAGTTTGGGTTTTTTTGGTTTTTTTTTTTTGCTTTTGGAGCAGATATTTGAAAGAGCAAGCACGATTCTGATAAATTACAGGTATGAACCACTCATATCTATTTCATCATTAATAATATGATAGAATTTGAAGAAGACAATCCCCCCCCCCCTTTTTTTTCTTTTCTCCTCACTGCCTATGAATCAGCTTCCTTTTCTGCTTAAAATGGCTTTGCTGTTAACCTCTTGCATTCCCTACCTGCTGGCATGTGTGTATCAGTCCTCAGTTCAGGAAGCTCAGGCTTCAACATTAAATGCACAAGTTTTTTTTTTCTTTTCAAACTATTGAGAGATATCAATAAGAGATCTTCTGTCCCCAAACCTTCAGCTGGTCTCCAGTTTTTAGAGCATCTTGCTGTGACATAGCTTCCTTCCTTCAAAAGCAATACTCAGACTTTTCTCTGTGGTCTCTCAGGTGGTTCTGCTCTTACTGAAACAAATGTGGAGCTTCAAATCCATTTTAATTGCTTTCTGTCTACACTGAGGCAAAGATTTTACATTTCATACACATATGTAGCACACCCAGGTCTATACAAACAGGGAATAGGAAAGGAAGATGTTAAGAGGAAATTGCTCCTTTTATGGGGATTTGGGAAGGGCATATCTTAGTTGTCTTAACAGTGCTGTGAACTGCTAAATAATCATGGTATTTATTCCCAAGAGAGCAGCTGTATTTTAAAGGTAAGTGCAATGGTTCTATTAATCTGCAGTGAGAGAATTATCCTGACCTAGGTTCCCACACTGAATGGTTTGCTGAAACATATGAGGCATATATTGTCTGGCAAAGAGCGAGATATTTTATATGGAGCTTCATCAGGGTGGGATTTTGGGTTGGAAGCCATGTGAATGACCGTGGGATGGGGATAAGCTGGACCTCTCATTGTTTGCAGACATGTAGAGCACATCCAAATTCTGAAAACAGGTGGATTTTTAAAGGAAAGAACAGCTTGTCTTGTTACCTCCGTGGAAGCATCAAAAATTGTTGATGAAGAAATGTAAGGCTCTCAACCAGTATTTTGGATGTCCCCTTTGCATTCCAGGGACAATGAAATACTCTCTTGATCTGTTGATTTTTGTCTTCTTAACATGATGAGACAAACAAACACAATAAACTTTTATTGCCTGACAAAGGGACAAACATATAAAACCCTCAAAATAATAGTATCACAAAATAAAGCGATGTAAATAAATTCTCTCTACTGAGGTAAACATTTTACTTGTTAATTTCCTCCTCCAAAACTGCTGAATTAAAGGCTATTCCCTTACATAAACAGGATATTTTACTACTTGTCTCTGTATCAGTTACAGCTACACCTGGCAAAATTACTTGCTTTTAAAATAATAATAGCCCAAAATATTACATTGCATATAATATTAATGACCACCTGAATGCAGTGTTATCATTTGCTTCCTTTTTCGCTCCTTCTCTTTTGAGAATGCAGCATTTTAGACCTATAATGGAGTGTTCCAGCACCAGTGTGCCCCAAAACTATGCTTTTTATAGTGGTCAAATTGAAGCATTTTGAAAGGTGTTGCCCCTTTACAAAGTGGCACTTAGAGCCAGAGCCTTCAGTCACTAGCCAGGTGCCACATGACTTTTGAATAAATAACTTTATTAAGAATTCAGACAGTGTGGGCAGTGATTGTCACCCATGAGCTCCTCAGCATCCCTGGCTTCCCCAAATCCTTCTGCTCAGCACTGCTGCCTGTGGTGAGGCTTTGCTGAGCATTTGAGTGAGTGATGGGCAAACAGGAGCTCTGGGACTGTCCCTCTGTGCAGGGGGGGTGACAAACATCTTTGTTTCAAGCTCAGCTATTTCAGATCTCAGTTCCCAGCATTTACACGCAGGCGGGTTTTGGCTGACTGAGGTGTCTTGCTAGGCATGGTCAAAGTCACATCTGCTTTGTCTTGAGTTCCATCCAAAGTCTGAGGAGGTTCTTGCTTGGTCTGGGCAAAGCTCCTGATGCAAGAGAGAAGATTGTTTGGGCAGAGATAGGAAGGTTGGTGAAGTGCTAGCTGCCCTCCTAGTGAAGGGGAAAGAAATTCTCACAGATCTCTGTGAAATCCACTGCTGCTGCCCTTGGAGAGCTCTGAAAGCTCCTCCATCACTCCACAGGGGCAGAACACTTCAGCAGCAGCTGAAGTGGTGGGCAATTTTGCAAGGGCTGCATCTCCCCAAGAATGTCTGAGGAAATGTCTTCCCCTCTCTGCAGCTCTGCTACCTCACCCTGACAGCATTTGGCTTTTTACCCTCAGCCGAGAAACTCTCTTGCTGTTTCCCTGAATCTGGAGCTGGAGTTAACAGGCAGGCACAACTTCCTATGCACAACCTTATGCTGCCTTCCAGATGTTTTACTGCATGTAAATATACACAGGTTTGAGGGAAACATTGCTCTTAGAAATAGTTAGATTGGAAGTAATCTAGTCCAGTCCACTGCTTACAGCAGGGCCACCTTCTAAGCTGGGTTGGATTGCTCAGGGCCTTGTACAGCCAAAATATCCATGGATGAAGATTCCACAATCTCTCTGGGTAGTGCCTCAGTGCTACATCAGCATCAGATGGAAGAACTTTGTAAAGAGCCTTTGTTAAGAAAGATGAAGAACATATCTTCTCTTCTTTGTTAAGAATCCTTATGCCTGGTCAGAATTTGCCTGGCTGTAATTCTTTTCCATCCCCTTGAAGTCCCCTGAGTATCTGAAAAGCAGAAGGAAGCAGTGGTGGGTGCTTGCTGGCCACTGGCATAATTCCATGTACACAGCTCAGGGTGTAGCATGCAGGATCTGTAGTGTGGCTTTTATTGGTGAATGGAACTAAAGTGCCTTAGTAACTTAAAAAAAATCACTAACACGTCCCACATTGCTCTCCTTCATTGAAACCTCCAGATCTCCTCCACTGTCTCCTCCCTTGGCTCCGTTCTTGGTCCTTCTTCATCCCTGGTGGTGCAAATCTCCGTTGTGCTGTTGTCTCATTTCTCTATGCTTTCACCTCATTTTGATATTGCAATAACCTCTTGGAGCAGGTTCCTGGAGTGATGTTGGTAGCTGCTCATTGTGTCTTTCAGTCCTTCCTGGGGTACTGTTGGCTGGCTGAGCTGGGGGCCCTTTTTTCTCAGTGGATTCTCATGCCCAGACATGAACGGTTTCTTCTTTGGGTTTCAAATTTTTATTTACAAGGCTCATGGATGCCAATCAGCATCCTCAGAAGAGAAGCTTCCTGCAGGTCAGGAAAGCACCATTTCTGTTTTACAAATATCTGAGGCTCTGTGCTGTAGAGCAACGTCTTACATGAGCTGCATGGCACATTGTGGAGTGGCACTGCCTTTCCAGTGTCACAGCAGATCCTGGACAGAAACACCTGGTTCATCAGAGAGCAAGGTTCGTTTTACAGATGCTTTCCACACTTGTGTTCTAGCACCACCTTCTCTTGTGCCCCTATCTCACAAATGTTGCACTGGAACAAAGGGAGTGGAACTGGTTTCTCTTTCTATGAATAGATGGACTATTAGAGACTGCTGGCACCTGAATGAGCTTGTTATCTTCAGATAAGAAGGGAATTACTCCATCCTGGAGAAGGTCAGGTTATGCAGATTCTCTGAGAATGAGGGACAAGTGTTCCTATAGAAGCAGGACTAAGAAGCCATTTGCAAAGAAAGCTTGGGAAGGTAAAAAAATCAAGAAGGGAACACACCTCTGAAAAAGAGAATCCTTATTAATGAGTCAAGTACCTGTGAGGGGGAGTTACAGAAGAAAGGCTTCAATTTGATGCGGCAACACCTTGTCCAGGAGTTAAAGGTCCTCCTAAGAGGATTTGGAAAGGGGCTGACAAAGGACAGTGAAGGACCAGAAGCAGGGAAGAGCAGAGAGGCTCTGCTTTTGCATTATTTGGCTCTATAAATTTTCTTGCACATCTTATGTAAAGCATGATTATTTTTACAAATATTACATAATTGCTCTGCTATGTGTTTTAATAGTTACTTGTCCCTGAGATGGTAAATTATAAAGTGGAGGGCCTGCAAGGATTGGATGCAAACAGAAATATAAATTGGAACTCCTGGAGAGCTGGAAAAGCCAGTACTAATCTCTGTTTCTGGCTGGGGGAGGGTGTCTCAGGAAGGAGGACTCAAGGGAGGAGCTGAGAGTCCTGAGAACACACTTAGAAAACTCCTGTTCCTGGGATCTGTTTGGTATAAAGCAGCATAAAAACCAATCTGTCATGTCCCACACATAACCCTGTTATAAATAATCAATATATATATAGGGTTTTGAGAGGACTCAGCAGGTTTGAGGTACAGAGGTTTGAGTGTTTTTTTTTCATTTTGTCCTTTTTCCTGTGAAAGTCAGGGACAGATTGAAATCTGCTGACTCCAGCACTTAGAAGATGTTTCAAAGATGGCTTGGAATTTCCAAACTCTGCTGGGAATCAGAGCATATGTCCAGAAGAGCATCAGATACCCAGATAAAGTTTGAAGTAGAGGTAATTTGGTTTCTCTTCTGAGCTGAATAGTAATTATAATGTTTGCTGACAACTTTCTGATGCTTACTGTAGCTGTAGCTTTTTTCCCCCTTCACACCACAGAAACAGCATATTCTTGTCATGCAGCTGTTGCTTACTGTGTCTTCCTTCTGCTTTGGGTGGATTTTCCCATGTTCATATCCGTAGCTTTTGAGTCCTTCTGTCAGTGAACAGCTGCAGGCTGATACTAGATAGAGCTGGATTTTTTTCTGTGTTCACACACAAGCGAGCTTGTGAACAAAAGATTTTTAAGGAAGCTGATAAATGAACAAGGTCTTCTGGACGATGCAATGTTGCTAACGGTGCGGACAATGGAAATCCTTGTATTTGTCCTCACTGAAAGCCAAGGAAGACATAACTCAAGCTGTTTTATCTGTGAGCCTCCAAGCTTTACTCTACAGGCTCCAGAGAGGATGTTCCCTAATGGACTCATCTTTCATGTGACAGAAAGGGAAGTGTATCTCCCAGTCTACAGCTTGCCTTTCTATCTGCCATTTGACTTGGATGTGGCCTTCTGAGAGGAGCCCCTCTTTTTAGAGCTTCAGGGAGGATCAGGCCTCTCCCATGAGTTCCAGATGGGATACGTGCAAATCCCAGAGCTTTGCTGTGCCTCCAAGGGAAGCAGATACAGTCCTCTGGATGGATGTCCATCTCAGCCCTGCTCTGAGGCTGGACTCTGTGCACTTTGCCAGCTGTTCAGCTGCTGGGCCCAGCCAGGCACAGTGGCTGCCATTGTGTCCCGAGGGGATGGGAATGGGAGCGTGTGTGGGGAAATTGAATGTACATTTGTCCCATTCCTACAGCTCTCTCACGTTTCCTTTGGGCTCTGCCTGAGGACCCTGGGGACAGCAGCTTTATTTGTTTGCTTTTCCTGTGTCCTTAGCTTTTTTTTCCATTCTTGAAGTAATTATTCCACTTATATGAAAAAAAAAAAAATTAGCAAATCAGCAGTAACTAACCCATTTGGCTGCCACCATCCAGTGTCCACTCTTGCACACAGGGGGACAAGGACAGAGACAGATTCTGGTGCAATGGGAAGGGGCACCATGGGGAATTCTCTGGCCAGCTCACCCCAAGCTAAGTACGGGAGGCTTTTTGAGGAGGAAAAGGAGAGGCCAGAGTGTTCAACAATGACTTTGGCACAGAGCTGGCCACCCTTTGCCCCCTCTGCCAAGGGGCTTTGCCAGCATGGACATTTGTGTGTGGAGTGTGTGCTCAGGATGGGGGAGGCAAATACAAACAGATGGACAAGGGAGGATGGAAGGGTTATGGCCAGCTCTGCTCAGCCTCCCTGTGTCACAGCTGCTTGGGACACTGCCAGGGGTGGGCTCTGGGGTGAGCATGGGGAGAGGCAGAGGAAGCACCAAACCGAGGCCTGACACTGGAACACAAAAAAGAAAGAAAGAAAAGAAATTTGAGAATAGCTGGAGACAAAATACAGGGTTAGGTGTATCCTTGGGCTGAGCTGGCTCAGCTGTGTCCAATTGTTTTCCCACTTTGCTTTATCTGTCTCTTGTCTTACGTGCAGAATTGCAAGGCTAAAAGATTGGGCCATTGTTTTGTGTTTGGGCACAGTCAGACACCTGAGGAAACACTGTTCATATGGCAGCAAGGAGACCCAGGCTCATCTCCACTTCTCTTAGGGCAGCGCCAGTGTTACACACCTGTGGTGAAATATGTGAAGGCTTCCATGGCATTCTCCCTCCTACAGGTGGTAGAAGGGCAGAGTGAAAGCATGACATGATTTTTAACAGCTTTAGACAGTGTGGCCTGCCCTGGGTAAATGTCAGCCTGCCCAGACACACTGCTCTGTTGGAGTAGCCTGTGGGCATTACTTGTGGAGAAGAGTCAGATGTGTGGAAGATTTATCCTGTGGTCAGCTGGTAAAAATGCAGCAGTCTGGCTCAGCTAGCTTGTGTATGAATTGCCACAAAGCCAGAGTGCCAGCTTGTACTCTGGAAAAGTTTTCCCTGTCTTCATCCCATCAGTGAGTTCAGCACCTGTAACTGAGTGGGTTGAGGAAACAAAACCTGAAGGGGTAAGCAGTATTTGGGATACAACTGGTCCACTTTTGTCACTTTCCAACAAATGTGCACTTGTCCCTGTACTACTCTTTGCACAGGAAGCTGTGGAGCCTCTTCACCATCCCACAGACCTTTCCATGCTGCGCTTGTCTCCCTCGGCCCCTACAGAGACTTGGCAGTGGCAATGCCCCTGGTGTCCTGTCATTGCTGCTCAGCATGCTGGATGGTCCCAGCTCATTTGTTCCCTGGGCTCCGTGCCCTCCACTGCAGCCCCACCTGCTGCCCTTCATTGTCCTGCTGCCTGTGTGGCCAGGCACACAATGGGAGACTGGGCTGTGGTTTCCAGTTCCACAGGGACGCAGCTCTCTGGGCAGTGTGGATGAAGTATCATCCTAAGAGTGGAATCTCATGCTGGGCACGTGTTGCTTGCCCTACCTTATTGAAAATATGCTTCATCTGATGCTGAGCCTGGAAGAAGGGGTTCCTTAAAAGCTTTTTGTTTTCTATTCCTACTAACTATGGCTTAATACTGTGGTGGAAGCATGGATGGGATGTGAGTAAGGGGAAGGAAGCATATGGGACCTCAGGCACAGAAGGAACAGAGCCAGAGAAGAAAAGTCAGAGGAACAAGAGGAAGCTTTTTTGGGGGGGGGAGGGGATGAGAAGAGGGAGAGAGTAAAATGTGTCAGTTGTGTGAAAAGTGGAGACCTGCAGGGAAGAGCAGGGCTTAAATTGTGCCTAGGGTGCAGTGTCAGCAGGAGCTGAGCTCCAGCAGTGGGGACTGATGGAAAATGACAGCTGCAGTTTAAGTCAGGGAGGCTTCAGGGCCATCTCCCATCACATTTTGACAGGCTGCAGCATGGTACTGGCCCAGAGATACTGAACCATCTCAGCTGGCACAAAGGGGGAATTAAGAAATCTGGCAGTAATCTGAGCAAACCCAGGAGCTGAGGTGAAGGAACACAGTATCAGAGACAACCCAATTGCTATAAAGCCTTTTAGCTAAAGACTTTAAGAAAACAATGTATCTTGGAGGGATTGCTCATACAGCAACTTAATACTTTGCACTGAGGAATTATTACTATCTATAAAAACTTACTAATTAGGACAGTACTTTGTAAACAATTGACCCAGCAGAAATATTCAGAAAAAAGTGACAAATAAAGTGTTTTCACTGCCAAGCAGAGCTGGAGGGGAAGTTTCTGATGAGGTGGGAAGGGAAAGGCTGTTTGCAAGTCTCCTGGAAAGCAGTAGGAACAGTATGCACCGAGTATCAGAATATTCTGAGCTAGAAAAGACCCACAAGAATCATCCAAGCCCAACAGGGTGGGAGTTGCTGGCAAGAATAAAAAATTAGACTTTCTTGTACCAGGCATGCGGACAATCATATCAGTAATATCATATCAGTATTTGTTATCACCAAGATAGAAGAGTGAATACAAGGAGAGGACAGATCAGACAGTTTTCATTAGAAAATAGCAATCCTTTAAAACGTTGAGTTCTTTTGTAAGCTGGTTTCAGTTTCTCTGAAATCCTGTATAAGAAAGCTCAGGAAAAGACCCAGTCTCATTTTTAAAATAAAATAGTGTCATTTTTCTCTTTGAAAAAACTCTTTCAATGAGACTTTATATTGAATTTGTGTGACCCTTCTGTCAAAGAAAATCTAAGCACAAACTAAATCCTCAGGACTATTCTGAAGAGCTTTACCATTACTGAAGTAATTTTTTTCTGTGGAGATGTGTGAAATTTTCAGTTTTCTTTGTGCTTGAAGCTGAGCTGAATTTGGGCTTCTGAAATCCTTTTTTGTGAGTGGAATCCACACACAGCTGCTGGATATGTTTCCTTAAGAGCCCTTGGAGCATCCATGAGTCCTAAGTAGATCAAGGATGCATTGTGGGGGAAAGTTGTGGAGAGAGATGGGGAATAGATGGGATCAGTCAAGGTGCTGAGCAATCTGGTCTCAGTTCAGGACAGCTTTTAGCAGGCTTAGTTTCATTCTCAGTGACTCAGTAACAACTTACATGCCTGCAGTTAAGCACCTTCTCAGGTGATTTTGCTGGATTGCATCCCTGGGATGAAGTCTGCTTTTAACTCACCACTTCCAGACTGTTGTCCTCCTGAGTTTTGCTCCTCTAGTCTAGATCCCCACCTGATTGTTCTCCCACTCCTTATTTTGCAGGTGCTGCCAGAAACTCCCAAATAACTCTGCCTTTTTTTCTTTTTTCAGTTCTACTTGTGTTTGTATTTATTCCAAATTTATTATCAGCTGTAACTTTCATTCATGAACAGATCATTCATCCATTCTTGAATGCAATTTAATAACACCAGAAACTAACACTGATCATTTTCACACCTTGGGAATGAAACAAACAAAGCCTTTCCAATATGATTCATTGCTTTTTGTCATTTCCCTTTGTTTCTCTTCTTCCAGCCTGTTTGCTGCCCACATGTTAGTTATTTTGGTTTGTTTTTTTCTCAAGCCAATTTGGACTAATTTCTCCACTGCTGGTTTCACAGGACAGAGGATCAAATATTTTGGTAAAATCCAAGCACATTGTATCCTCTTGTATTCCCTTCACCCCCTAATTGTGTAATCCATCTACAAATTAATCGAATTTATCTGGCAAAACCCAGTTTTCTGAAACTCTTGCTGCCTATTACTCATGATTCACTTACCCTGAAGATATCTAAAGATGTACCACCCCCATTGTGCCACAGCATTGTTGCTTCCATGCTGTATTTTGGACAGAAGCTGGACTTATGGAATGAGGGAGGGCACCCTGTATTATGCTGGGCTTTCCTTGGAAGAAGGAATGCTGCTGGGAAGGGTGTGTTCCTGGATGCACAAGCAGATGAAACAGTTCCCTGCCAAATGAGCAGTGACTGGGAGTGCTTTCACATGGTGTCATCCTTAGTCTGGGATCCAAAGGGCACTTTGAAAAGAGTAGGCATCAACTCTGAAGCAGTAAGAGGAAAGCAAACAAAATCATGGATTTCTTGGAGATTTGGGTGTCTCGCTAATGGTCTCAAATGACCCAGCCATCAGTGTTGGATAGGCTGACAGTCTGATGTTTAAACTCTTACACCTAAAAATACCTTGGAAAACCCTGGATATATCATCCAAGGTCCCAAGGCAGCAGAAGAGGGAGGAGGGATTCTGCCCCTCTGCCCCTCTCTGCTGAGACCCCTAAGACCTCTCTGCAGGGCTGCACCCAGCCCTGGGCCCAGCACAGGAAGGACAGGGAGCTGCTGGAGCCAGTCCAGAGGAGGCCACAAAGCTGATAAGGGGACTGGAGCACTTCCCCTATGGAAACAGTCTGAGGAAAATTCAGCCTGGAGAAGAGAAGGTTGTGTGGAGTCCTCACAGAAACCTTCTGGTATCTGAGGGGACCTCTTCATCAGGAGCAGCAGTGACAGGAACATTCACACTGACAGAGAGCAGGTTTAGATTGGATATGAGGAAGAAATTGTTCCCTGTGAGGGTGATGAGGCCCTGGCACAGGTTGCCCAGAGAAGCTGTGGCTGCTCCATCCCTGGCAGTGTCCAAGGCCAGGCTGGATGGGGCTCTGAGCAATCTGGGATAGTGGCAGGTGTCCCTGCCCATGGCAGGGGGTTGGAATTTGGATATCTTTAGGGTCCTGTCCAACCCAAGTCATTCCATGGTTTTTTGGAAGTAAGTATGTCAGAGTGACCAGGCTCTGAGTTATCCCTCACTTAAAAGGGATTTTTAGGAAAAGAGCCACTGCAGTGGGAGGAAGGACATCCTTGTGAACCTGTAATGGAGATACATGTGTTTGAATCAAAAGGGTGAATGTACAGTAGTGCAAGTGCTGAGGAACAGAAAAGATTGTATGGAAGGGGAGAATGAACTTTAACAAGGAGCTGCCACAATAAAAAACAATCCAAGCAGTAAAATGAGATTTTGAAAATAATAAATTTATTTTTTTAATAGCTAAATGTTTGTTGCTTTTCAGTTCGGGGTCAGGGGTGTGATATAAAACCATGTGGGGGAGAAAACAATGAAAACCAAAACTAGATGATCATACATCTGGCATTTTGTACCATGAGTTTTCTCCGTGTGTGTGGGTACTCCAACAGAGCTACTTGCATTGCATATTTGAGAGCAATTCAGTGACCACCAAATATTTCTTTTATTCCAGGGGGAAAAAAAATAAATCTTGCTGATATTTTCAAAACTTTCTGAGTCTTTCCAGCAGGCTTCCCAGCAGTGTTTCAGGTGAGCATGATTTTGAGATGGCCCCATATGCTTTGACTGGCAGAGACTCCACATGGAAACTGTGGAGCATGTTTTCTTCCAGGGGAGGGGAGTTGCAGTCCTGAGGCTGGGTCTCTTTCAGAACAGGAATCCCAGCCATGTAGTGGAGTTTTCCCTTTAAGCAAGGTGGCAGGAGAGCAGGGATGGGTGAAGAAACCTGTGAGTTCCTCCACTGCCACTTTGCAGGAAGCAGCATCCTGGCACCACTGACAAGGGCTGCTGGGTACTGACCCAGCTTAAAATGAAACATGCTTTGCTATTTTTTGCTTACCAGCCCCTAAAACCCCCCACCTGGACGGAGACACTTTTGGCTGCTCTGTGAAAGCTGATACACAATCAATATCTTGTAGCCTAAGTTTGTCTTTCATGGGGGGGGTTACACCACTCAACCAATTGGTACAAGATATTTTCTGGGAAAAGTCACTGTAGCAGGGCTCTATATAGACCTATACTTTTCCATCTCATTTTGGGATACGTGTCTTATAATCTTAGGAACTCAAGGATGCTCACAGGTTTCTGTAGAAAATACCTATGTAGACTTTTTACTGCACTTCCTCTACACTTTTATCAAATTGAGGTGTTTATGCAGCACAATTGGGTTAGATATAGACCTAAAACAATGCCCCCATGACCCAATTCCTCCTAGCTAAACCCATTTCACTCTTTTGTTGTCTTGCATTTGCTTGTCTTCTGAAGGCTGCCCGGTTGTTTCTCCAAGAGCGAGTGGCAATAGACTGGGCTTAGGTTTAGTGTTTGCTCTCTACTCAAGGAAGAACTTTGTGTGTTGCAGAAGATCCAAAGCTCTGTTGCCAAAACTGGTTTCTTCTTCATCTCCAGTTTGGTGCATTAGCAAAGCAGTGTCCAAGGATAAAGCACTGGATTTCTAGCTTGACTTTCTCCCATTCTTTTTCCTTCTCAGTGATCAACGAGCACTTGCAGGAATTTCAGAGAAAGCAAGACAACAATTGATCTGAAACTTTATGATTCTGCCTGACATTATGTTCTACCTAGAGACAGCTGGGGCAGGTGACACAGGAATGTGTCCAGGTGGGTTTGAAATGGCGCCAGAGGAGGAGACTTCAGGCCCTCCCTGGGCTGCTGTTCCAGGGCTCTGCCACCCTCAGCGTACAGAAATTCTTCCTCATGCTGAGGTGGAACTTCTTGTGTTTTGGTTTGTGTCCATTGCTCCTTGTCCTGTTGCTGGGCACCACTGAGAAGAGCCTGGCACCATCTCTACACCCAGCTTCGATATGCTTGTATGTATTGATGAGATCCCCTGTCAGTCTTCTCTTGTGCCTGTGGTGAAATTCCTGTGTCAGGAAGGCAGCCAGCACCAAGGCCTGACCCAGCAGGAAGCTGTTCAGTTGTTGCAGCTGCACTTCTTTGGCAGCAGTTTAAGTCATGTGTGTCCTCTTTCCCCCAAATTAGTTCCTTGGGAGGTCAGCTGAGCTCCAGAGCTTGTGGCACACAGACCTTGGCAGGTAGGCCCGGTGTAGCCGGGGCCTTTCCCCGCCTCCAAGCTGCGCCAGCCCTGACGGCTTTCCCGAGACAGGTTAATGAGGCACCTCTGCGTGTGAGCTATGAGAGGACAGCCTTTCATAACCCCAGTTAACCCCTGAACAGCCCCAGTGCCCTATGGAAAACCCCAAACATTTGGCTGAGGTGTTTGCCTTGAGCTTGTAGCTGGAAGGAGAGGAAGGACAGATTGCAGCCGACACATCTGAGGGTAAGTTGAGGAGGTTGGGGCAGAGCTGTAGCTCTGCACTGCCCCTGCCTTTTGGTGCTGTTTTTCACAGTCTGTCATTCATTGCCTTCCTCTTTGCTGCTTAACTCTGGATTTACTTTCCATTGCACTGTGGCTCCTGAAGGCAACATACTGCTAGCATTACAAATAAAAATAAATCTATGCATCCATCCTGGTGTTTTACACACAAGAAAATGCCTCTGGGGCCGCTGATACTGCACCACAATTCTGAGGAGAGATGTGTCCTGCTGCCCTTTCCAGGCACCCAGGGATGACAGGCACTTGTACACAGTCTGTGTGTGTGCTGGATGGCCCAGGGCAATTTCCATGGCTCTTCGTGTGCAGTAGGTGTCATTAAAAACTCAGCATTTGACACCTGGCCTAGGCTGGAGCACTGGGTGGTTACAGCTCCCAGGTGCGGTGGGATCAGGAGTGGCCTGGTGTGATGGGCTTAACTTTTCTTTCCACTCCAGAAAGGAGCAGAAAGGTTTGGAGGGAGATGTGGATTTCCTTTCTCTGGTTAGAGACCTTGGTCATGAAATGTGTTACATCAATGAGTCCGTGCCAGCCTGAGACATCAAATCTGATTGGAAGGTATTTTCTATGAATATTTCTATGAATATTTACCACCCTAATAGTGGGAATGGGGGAAGTGAAGGAATGGTAAAAGTGCAAAGATCTTACAGGGCAGGGTAGGCCAACCAGTGTTTCTTCCTTCATTTTTTCTTTAAAACATGGCTCTTCCCACCGTCAGGTTACCTATGAGACCAGCAATCCCAAACCTGCTCAGTTTCTGCATAGGCTGACTAAAGAAACCTGGTAAAAACCAGTGTGGCAGCAGGTACAAGACTGAGTCAGAAAAATAGGTAAAATCCAGTATCAAGATGTAAACTGAGCAGTGCACATCTTCCTCCATATAGCATATCTGAACTGTCTTTGTACAGCTGCAAATTCAGATGAGCCTGATCCTTTCCCGTCTTCATAAGGGGGGAGGAGAGGGATGTGCTGATCTTTTCTCTCTGGGTGCAAGGGAATGGCTTAGAGCTGCGTCAGGGGAGGTTCAGACTGGATGTCAGGGAAATGTTCTTCCTTGAGAAGGTGATCTGGCAGTGAAAGCTCCCCAGGGATGTGGCACTGAGCCCGATGGTGTGCAAGGAGCACTTGGACAACATTCTTTGATACACAAGTTAATTTTTAAGCTGTCCTATGTGAAACCAGTAGTTGGACTTGATGATCCTCATGGGTCCCTTCCAGCTCAGGATATTCTGTGCAGTTGAGTCCACTTTGAATAACCAAACTTTTCACCCAGGAAGAACTAAGGTGTGCAGTGGAGTTTGTTGTGGCTGACTCAAAAATTACTTATCTCCACATAAACCCCAGCTGTTGGGATATCAAACAGCAGGAAATGGGTCCAGAGCATTCACTGCAGCTTTGCAATATTTCTCTGCACTGATAAATCTTGTTTCTAGCTTGGATTAATTTCTCACCCATTCTTTCTACTGAGGGCATGGAAATTACAGAACCATCTTCTCATTATTAGTAATTACTACTAGTTTCATAATGAGTAGAGATTCTGGGTAATGTACACATTAAGACGACTAAAAAGATGAAATTTGAGTGACAAAGATTATAATTCTCATTTTTCATGGGTGAGACACAAGGCAACAAAATCAGCTGATTTCTCCCCTTCCCAAAATCGTATGGATAGTGGATGATTTTTTAATTAATGACTTTGGATGCCTAAGCAGACTTCTGAAAGGTTCACAGAGTCCAAACTTCCCTCAGGCTCTTAGTCCTTTGTCTGAAAAACATGTTTTGAAGATTTTCCAATTGGATTTTTATGGTTCTCCATATTTTTTTGTACTTCATTAACCACCATGAAATGCTCAGGTGTGACAATAACAGTAAATGAACCAAAATTGTCAACTTTTGTTAAACATCAGAGCTCTCAAATACACAGAGTCCTAAAAGTCTGCTGAAAGTTGGAACATGGTTAAGTGCTGGTCACAATATCTGAGTTGACACCTGGAAAAGCAATCAGGAATATGGCTTTCTGTGGGCAAATCAAGCTCCCTCTGTTCAAGTACATGAAAGCAGCACCTTGAAATTACTCCAAAGTTATAGTGATTCATGAAAATGGAACATAAATTCCTCTGTTAATCTAGGTGGTCAATTGGTGTGAGATTTCATGTAAGCTTAGTTTTAATGCCCTTTGACATTTGTTTTGCAGTTTGGATTTTTTTGAGGGTTTTTTCCTTCTTCTCTTAAAGCTCTTATAGAAAATCTTTGAAATCAGATGCTGTGTGAAATTCAACCCCATCCCTTCTGAGTTTAAATTCATATATGTATCTACATATGGATTTTTTTTTTTTGTGGACTACATCTATATAGTAATACATAGTCAAATAAAAAAGGTCATTGTCCTGGATGCTGAGTTTTTATGGTTTAACAGCTGATTTAAAACTGAAATTGGATTTCCTTCCACTTCCAGCCATTATCCATGGCGTAACTAAGCAACATCACCCTCATGTTCTTGATGGGGCTGGGTGCACATAGATCTTGCTGACTGGGATAGGCATAACCATACCTCTCTTTATCTGGGAAACCTTGGGTTTCACAGCAGTGATTTCCTGCTGGTGCGGCTGGTACTGTTGGTGCTGTAGATGCAGAAGCATTGATCTGGAGCTCTTTGGAGGTGTGTTCTTCATTCTGATCTGTGCCTTTCCTGGCAAAGCCCCCCTTTTTTAACTCTTACATGTGTCTTCCTCAATCACCTGTTTCCAAAACTACATTTCTGAGTACAGTTTACTCCTGCAGCAGAGGTAGCAGAGCTGGAGAAAGAAAACCAACCTAATAAAGGTTTGCACATCCAATGGGGCAGAATTAAAGCTGATGTGGCTGTAAATGTTTCTCAGATGGACAAAGGAGCTGGTGGAGGGTCTGGAGCAGAAATCTTATGAGAGGAAGCTGAGGGAGCTAGGGGGAGGCTCAGGGGGAACCTTCTCATTCTCCACAACTCCCTGACAGGAGGGTGCAGCCAGGTGGGGGTCAGGCTCCCAGGCAAGTAGTGACAGGACAAGAATAAATTACCCCACGTTGCACCAGGGGAGTTTTAGATTGGATAGTAGGAAAAATTTCTTTACTGGGAGGATTGTCAGGCACTGGAACAGGCTGCCTGGGGAAGTGGTGGGATCACTGTCCCTGGAAGTGTTCCAAAATGTGTGGATGTGACACTTGGAGACATGGTTTAGTGGTGAACATGGTGAGTTCCAGGTTAATGTCTGGACTCGATGACCTTTCTGATTTTTTCCAACTGTAGTGGTTCTGTGATTCTTTGGACCTCAGTGTTGACATGGCTGGAGCTGCCATGGTTGTGGAGATGGCAGCAGCAGCTCTAGGCAAGGCATTTGAGGCTGTCTTGGGAGAGCAGGGAAGGTGGGAAGGGAATTAATTGATGCTTCCAAGCAAGTCATGGAGAACCACTGGCTTTCTGAGTAGGGCCCAGGTCCCCACAGCAACATGTGGGAGGTGTGTCATGTTGGTAGCTGTGGGAGGGGAGGAGAGAGTGTCTGTGTGAATTGATGGCCTGAAGATGCATTTCCACTTGTGGATTTCTGCTGGAGCTCTTCTGCTCCACCTCATGTTGCCTCAGCAGAGTACTTGGCAGGCAGGTTAAAAAAATAACTTTAAAGACTGTCAAGGGATGTCAGTCAAAGGTTCTAAAGAAAAGCCATGTGCTGCATCCTGAGAGTGAGGATGGATATCCAAGGGTGGCCACGAAGCCTTGGCATTTGCAAGGGTTTGAGGGCTATGCCTCTTCCCCAGGAAAGCGCATTTAGGGGAATTTAATTGTGTATCCGCTTGCACTGGAGGCAGTGGTGGCATTCCCAGGCTCAGCAGCTGCTTATGTACTGTGGAATGATATCCAGAATTCATCCTCAAGGACTTGCCTTAAAAGAGGGAAGGATGTAGACACTCTACTAAATATCAGTGGGATTCACAGAAGAGGTCAAGCTAAGACAAAACACATTCCCAGGATAAGGTCTATCTGTCTGAAATTCTGACCTGAGTTTTCTAAGCCCAGTAAATGGATACTAATGCAAAATTCCATGCTGACTAAATGGATTTCAGTTAATTTTCTGCTATGAAAGCATTTAAATTTTAACAATAGCTGTCACTCCCAATATAATACAGAAATAGTTTAGTAATACAAGCCTTAAAACACTACTCTGATAAATATTTATATTACTTATTTTAAGTTAAAAGCTTGGTTATGAATTGTTTTCATTCCAGCAGTGTAAACATCCTTCTAGAGTCTGCACTGTAGTGTTGAGATTGAAGTCACTTTCCCTATTTGCCTTCTCTTATTTTATCAGTGCAAAAATATTCCTTAGTGGAGTCTGATAAAAGTATTTCACTGTACAAATACTCTTCTTTTCTGTACAATACAGAAGGGAAAAAATAATGTTAGGTACTTTTTTGCAGTCAGCAAAAAAGCATCAGTTCTTTGTCAGATGTTAGTTTAGCTTAAACAGAAGTTTGAATACGTGAACATAAAACACAGACCTTCTGTGCAAGGGGCATTTTCCTGGTGATAAATGGATTTTGGCTATTGTTTAGTTAATGTTTTATGCTTACTTGATAAGGGAAAGCTTTATAAAATGAGAAACAAAAGCTATTTAAGGTGTGTGAAGCAAGGTACCAGTACAAATAGCCTCAACTCTGAATTGACAAGCAGTAATAAATAAATAACTGGATATGGGGTTTGAACTGGAATCCCAGCCATATTCTTCTGGTGAAAGGGAAGGATTTGAATGATAGCAGCAGAATGCAAGCCTCCCTAGTATCATCAGTCTGAAGTGGCTGTAGAAATTCAGGCAGTCATTTAATAAAAACACCTCTTTTACTATGGAGGCTGTAAATTATACAAGCCTGTCAAGTTACAGCTTTGCCTTTGTGCCCAGCACGATTGTAATGTTCTCAGTCCATAATTTAGAAAAGGATTAAAGTTCTCCAATGCTCTGCTGTTTTTACAATGTTTTGGTGATAATAAGATTACCTCAGCCTCCCTCTCTCATGTGAAAATGTCTCTAAAAAGACATACCATATTTGAAGGTGGGGTTTTCTCACACACAGATGCATATATTTGAGAGAGAGAAAATACATGACAGTGGTGTCTGGCATCAAACTCTTATTGTGGGGCTGGGGATGCCTCATTACTCATGGATGCTGAAGGCATGCAGCTGATGTATGGATTTGCTCTGTACAAGTGCTACTTAGTCTTTAAGGTCATGTCAGAAAGGTTTCTGTTTATTAAAGAAAAGGTTTCAAAAAGAGTTTTTAAAATGCTTGTGAAATAGTAGAGGTTTTAGAAGACCTGTTCCTTGGAAAGCCAAGTTTCTTTGATTACCAGGGATAATAACTGGATAAACCTCAGGAGGACAGAAATACTACTAGTATTGTCTGTCAGAAAGTAAGAGCAGATTTTCTACCTGAATTAAATGGTGCTTTCAGAAGCCTGGTATTCTGGAGATGGCAGAAAATTACACATGCTCTTCTGGTGGTCTGGAAATTCCCTATTTTCAGTAGTAGGAAGTTCTGACTTCTCTCATCACCTGCCTCAGCATCAGGTCTTCAGTTTGCCACTGGGCTTAGAACTTGGCTGTTGTGCCTTTTAGGGTGAGGGGATATCTTATTTTTGAAAAAATAAAAAAACAAAAAAGGAAAAATATTCCCTGAAAAGTTTGTGGTTTAGGTTTTTTTTCAAAGATGGCACCATGAAGCCACTCAGATATTTGGAAGAGGTCCTGTGGAGGACAGATTAGACAGCAAAAGTTCTGGAGAGTCAGGCAAAGATTCATGGAAGACAAAATTTGTCATATGCTGCATGAGTATTCCTCTGGTTATCTCTACCACATACCAGACATACTTACGTTTCAATTTGCTTGCAAAAACTTGTGTTAATAGCGTTTGCTTGAATTATTTAAGAAAAGGAGAGGATTCTAGAAGACATCAAAGCTGAGTCCTCACCTACAGTCAGAGCCTACAGCCTGTATTATAGAGGGAATAAAGGGTCACAAAAAAAGACATTAAATTCTTTGTCTTCTAAGATCCAGGATCAGGCAGTTCCCCTGAAGTCAGTCATTATTTTATCTATGATTGACCCCAGAATGTCATTCTGTCAGGAAGGCTTGACTGTCATCCATGAACTTCTTGATCACGCCTCCCTTCCCATTCATCCTGCTGCTGTGAGGAGGAACTGAACAACATGAGCAAGCTAATTCAGAGGAGGGATAGGTTGGAGATCAGGAGAAGGTTCTTCCCCTAGAGGGTGGCGGGGCACTGACCAGGCTCCCCAGGAAATGATTACAGCCCCAAGGCTGCCAGAACTGCAGAACTGTTTGGACAGTGCTCTCAGGGATGCGCAGAATGGGATTGTTGGGGTGTATGTGCAGGGCCAAGAGTTGGGCTCGACAATCCTTCCAACTCAGCATATTCTGTGATTCTATAATTCTATGAGCGTGGCCTTCTTTATTCCCAAGAACATTCTCCAGGCTGGATCATGTAGATAAATGTGGTATCACTGAGCTGTTATCAGATATAACTTCACCCCCTAAACCCCTAGTCCTCTCCTCTGGTGTGGAGCAGGCAGTTCTCAGAGCTGTGCAAATGCCAACTTCGGCTGTGCTGTCCTGGCTGTTCACTGCACATTCTGTGCAGATGCTGAGGAAAAGCTGAGGTCTTCAGTGGACCATGATGGAATTGGACAAGCTGGAAACCATGCCCACCACCTGGAAAAATTCTTGAATGAGCACTTCAGATACCTCACATGCTCAAAACACCAGTGTCTGCCTCTGGAGCTGGGAATCTCTGGTGGCTGTGGAGAGGGTTGTAAAGGAAACAAGGATCACAGGATGGGTTAGGGTGGAAGGGACCACAGAGGGTCAGCTGGTGCCACCTCCCTGCTCCCCAGGGCCATCCCAGGGCACAGGGTACAGGATTATCCCCATTGAGGAGACTCCACACCCTCTCTGGACAATCTGTTCAGTCCTTGGACCCTGCACAGGACAGAAGTTCTGACTCATGTCCAGGTGGAACTTCCTGGGATCAGTCCCTGCCCGTTCTTCTGGGGCCATTGCTGGGCCCCACAGAGCAGAGCCTGGCCCTGCTCAGAGCCCTCCCTGCAGACAGGGACACCCAGGGCTGAGGGCCCCTCTCAGCTGGGGCTCCTCTCGAGGCTGAACAGCCCCAGCTCCCTCAGCCTTTCCCTGTCAGAGATGTTACAGGCCCTAAATCATCTCTGCAGCCTCTGCTGGCCCTGCTCCAGGAGCTCCCTGTCCCTCCTGTGCTGAGGAGCCCAGGACTGGACACAGCACTCCAGATGTGCCTCCCAGGGCTGGGCAGAGGGGCAGGATCACTCCCTGACCTGCTGGCATTGCTCTTCCCAGTGCACCCCAGGATTCCATTGGCCTTCCTGGCCTCCAGGGCACTGCTGGCTCATGAAGAGCCTGTTGTGCACCAGGACCCCCAGGTCCTTCTCAGCAGAGCTGTTCCCAGCAGTCCTGTGCCGTGTGTTCTGAAATGGTCCTGCCTGAGCAGGGTTGTGGGACCAGTTAACTCCCTGAGGTCCCTCCCAGCCTCAACCACTCTGTGATTCTGTATGAAGGGAGACTGAGGGCACTGGGTTTGTTCTACCTGGGCAAGACTCGGGTGAGTCGGTGCAGACTTCTGGCTAAAGGGGAAATTTAGAAAAGGCAGAACTAGATTCTCCTCAGAGGTGCATGGAGAAGGGACCAGAGGCAAGTGGCACATGTTGCAACAAGAAAAATTCTCATTTTTGATTGGAAAAAATTCTTCTTTGTGTGAGTGGCGCAGCATAGAAGCACGAGCCTAGGGAAGATGAGGGATACTCATGCTTGGAAAATGTCCAAGCTTGACTGGATCTCATCTAGCTTTAGAATTAGCCCTGCTGTGAACAAGGGGTTGGACTATGGACTTTCAGATGTGCTTCACCATCTGAATTGTTCAGTCAAAACAGTGTTAAAGTCTCAAAGTTCATGCAGGCTGTTCCAGCTTCTCCAGGGCCACTTCCCAAGGGGTTGCTTGGTCAATGTGTGCATCTCATGATATCATGAGGAAAAGAAAACTTACCTAGTCCCTCTGGCTATTCTTGACTAAAAGGCTTTTTTTTTTTTCCTAAACAGTAATCTAGGAAATTATAAAACCAGCTCACTTTTGTGTATTTCCTTGTCATCCCCCATCCCTTGCTTCCCTCACCCCAAATCTCTTGAACACTTTGTTCAGTCAGCCTCAAGTTTCCTAAAAAGACATTCTACCCTGAGTTAATATCATGCCTGTGAAAGTTCAGGCTGATTATTTTTCCTCTAGAGAGGGAGTCAAAATTGGGCTTATAATGGAGGTCTTGTTTCAAACAACTATGAAAGAATTTAGCATTTCTGACATCAGTGGGGTGGCACAGGCGTGGAGTCGCATGCAAGCGGGCGGGGGGAGCTGGGCTCTTCTCTGCTCCACTGGTTTTGTGAAGGACTCTTTCACTGGTGGAGGTTTATCCAAACCCATCTAAACACATGTACATATTTATTTACTAAAGCAAACCAGGCTACAAAGAGGACCAAAACCTGCATTTAAACGTCCCTACAAGCAGCCCCTCCATGACAAAATCTTTCTCCAGCCCTGCTTAAGAAAAAGCCTGGGAGAGTTTATTTTCCTCAGGCTTTACAACTCATTGTTTTCCACAAAAGCACCCCTCTGCTTTTCCAAGAGTAAGGATAATTCTGTGGCTAGAGCATATGAATAGGACTTGGGGTTTTCTTCCCAGCTGTTGCACAGACTTCTTGTGTGTCCTTGAGTAAATCTGATTAATCTTGCTGCACATCTGTAAAATGGATGCACTGCTCTTTCTCTGCATTCACAGAATCTGCTGCGAGCCTTTTAGACCTTCACAAGTCAACTGAATAGAAATGGAAAGAAACAGGCATGAAATTTTGTGTACAAGTGCTTATTGAGGAAATGGTGGATTTCTCTTTTTCTTTTTGCCAGCACGTATTTGACATAGCTTATTAATTCTGTACAAGGTTAGGTGCAACATTTGCATTGAGAAAACTCATGGGTTTTTCCTTCCAGACTGAAGAGGATGTTTCTTTGAGTGAGCCTTATTTTCTAAAAAATGAAAATCAGAACACTCAAAGGTCCTTTTTTTAAATAAAAAAGAGAAATGCTCATTTTGTCAGAATTACGTATTATTTTTTCAAGGGGCACGTAGATCTTCCCAGACAGCTATAAGCCACAGGCTTTATGGGGAAAGCAATGCCACTGTGGCAGAATGCAGGCACACAGGGGGCTGGGAAGTGACTGGAGACAGGAACATCCAGCTCCATCCCCACATGCTGGTTCAGTGGGCAGACAGGCAGGATTTTCCCATGAGGTGGTGCAATCAACACCCCTGGAGGTGTTCAGGAAATGGCTGGATGTCGTGTCTGAGCAGTGGCGAGGGAAGCAAGCAAGCAATCAATATGATTGATAAAGCAAGCTTCGCTCGCCACCGCTCGGACTCGACAAATGGTGACCCCGACGTG
>VZRX01014605.1:0-34555 GCA_013398075.1 Notiomystis cincta
ATATATATATATATATGATATATTCATCCCAGCCAGCTTGGACAGGACTTGGAGTACTCTGGTGGAAGGTGCCCCTGCCCAAGGCACTGGTGTTGGGATGAAATGAGCTTTAAGATCCCTTCTGACCCAAACTATTCTGGGATTCTGGGATTTTGCTTGTTCTGTTCTCTTGAAATATTTGTTGAAATGTAGGTCTGTTTTCACCATGTACCTCTCAAACTGTGGATGGTCTGCACAGAGATCTGAGGAATCATCTGAGGAATGACAGGTGTTACCCCACTATAAAACATTATCTGTTCTGTGTGTTTCATCTGTATTTATAACATTATTCTGTGATGTTTCTGATGATGCTATTCAGTGTGTAATACCTCTTGCAAAGGTGGTTTGAGTTGCTGCCCTTTTGGGTTCCTCTGACAGCAAAGACATGTTTGTTAGTTCCCAAATACCAGTTAACAAGGCCAAGGAAAGGAGCAAAAGGAAGAGTCATCAAATATTATCAGTTTTAGTTTGGTTTTACCTTCATTACTCCTCTGAGAAAATAATGTAAGACATTGTTGACATCTTATAGTGAGTAAAATACCAATAATCTCCAATCTATATTGGCTGTGAACTTAAAGTTTTTCTATCTCTATGATATTTATTTTGTGAGTAATTTTTGAGATTCATTAAATTAAGTGTTCCATGGTAAATGCCCAAAGAGTAAGTGGCATCATTAACTGCTTTGAAATATCTGAATGGGTACTACAAGATGTAGAAATGACTAAAATACAAACTGGGTTTGGCAGGACCCGGGTTTTCCACTTCCATCCCAAATATATTAGGATATCTTGTCTAGGTAGAGGAGTGATCTCCTATCTGTGGCTCTAACAGGGTCTCTGAGGCTGTAACCTTCACACAGGAAATTTTCTGAAAATTGCTTGTAGAAGCATTAAAAATAGTTATCTAATAGATAACAAACCAAAAACTAAATGCTTACACAAATCATTTTATTTTCTCAACAAAGTTCTAATGCCTAAACTTCAATAACAAATAAAGAAGGTTTAGACATAGGAACATTTTTGAGAATTAATATGTTGTGGGTTTTTGCAGCTCAAAATGGGTGGTCAAGGATGAAAAGATTCAAGAGGGAGATTCCAACTTAATCTGGTTTTAAACCAAGAAGAAACTTTAACATGCAGAGAGTCTGGCTGTCCTGATGCTTATTTCCACTCCTCATATCCCTTTCCTTGTAGCCAAGGCAGGGTATTTGGAGTATGTTCGATCCTTAAAAAGATTTGGGATGGAAATATTATTCTCAATGTCATCTTGTGACTCTAATACTGATGTTGGTAGTGGTTTACAGTGAGTTACTTCTTGCAGCCAATAATTCATTTCAATGTAAGTTTTTCAAGTTATTTTGTATGGTCTGTTGCCCAAAACTCTCCTTGCATGTGCCTCCTATTAGCTTCCATACAAGAGAAGGTCAATCCATTGGCTCATTCTCTGAAGAAAATATTACTTTAACTGCCAGAGATCTCCATTCATTGTTGTCCAGAGCAATGGTAAAGATTTATTATGACAAGCATGGTTGTAGAGATAATCCAGGCTGTTGTCTCTTTGAAATAAGAATGAGAAAACAAATGTTAAAAAACCCAATATTTTTCTCCATGTCTTTCATTACATGAGCAAATGGAAAGAAACATCTGGAGCTGAGTGTGAATTCAAAGGTACAACCTGAAAATTCCCCTGCTGGCTCATTACACCCATTATCTGTCTTCATTTGCTGCTCTTTCTCAGCTGCACCAAAGGCTGTTTCCTCCTGGACTGCTGTTATTCTCTGCTTCATTGGCTGCTAATGAGTTGAGATACAGAACAGCATGTCTTCTTCCTTTATTCTTTCCTAACATTTACTGAGGGGCTGGAGCCTTGATTCCTCTGTTTATTTTTCTTTTCTTCATTATTTGAGAGAGACAACCAGAAAGAGGAAGAGAGCTGACATCCAGCTCATGGATGTGATTGTGCTTGTAGGAGAATTTTTGTTGGCAATGAAAATTACCTTGATTCTTTTAAATTAAAATCTATTTGCTTCTCTCCTCAATGGATCTTTTTCATACAGAGCTGTATTATATATGGTCTCATGATTTCAGAATGATAATGAAGGTAAATGGAACTATTCACTTTTAATCCCTGTTCTGATCTTGATTACTATGGAGAATAATGATTCACAATTTCTCTGCGTGTCCATTTCCAGACTGGCATTTTATTTATTCATAAAAAAAGGTATTTGAGAAAGGATTCTGTATAAGTGTAAGTCTTAATGTTCTGGTGGTTTGGATTTTATTCTTTGCTCTTTATTTTTATCTATATTTTTTTTCTTCCCATTTTTTTTCTCAAAGCAGAAAAAAAAATAAAGGAAGAAAGCAACTTTGGAGTGAGTACTGTCTTGTAGTCTCTCCAAAACAAGAATCTCAGTAAGGAAATAAATAAACTTTCTATCAGTTGTGTGACTTTTACAGAGAAGGTATTGGACTCTTTCTGCAGTTCTGTAGGTTCCTGTAGGTTCTACCAAAATGATTCCTTAACTGGAAGCTTTGGTATTCCCAACAAAGACAAAACCAGTAATGTTTAAAGTTAATTAATTGTTTAAAAATTATATTATTGACTCTTCAAATAATCCATAATTAACATTGAAATTTCATGGCTGGCATTCCAATTTATTGTGTTTAAAGGCACCCCCATACTGCAGGAACACCAGGTTATGAACCACACCAGCCTTTTGAAATTCATCAGCAAAACTATTTCAGTGAAAATCTTTATTCTCTTCATGTGGTATTGGAAGCATTTGCAAATTTCTCCTCAAGTAAATAATTTATGGGCACATTTTTCCCTTCTATCGTTAAACTTCATAATGGGATGAAATGATTTTAGAAATGCAGACTTTTCTCATGAAACTCAGTATTTATTAATTTATATTCCCTGCATAGGAAGAGGTGATATGTAGATTCTGTTTGGATTATTTATCCATGTATTTTGCTTTCCAGTAGTTTTGTATAGATGTAAATGTAAAGCTAAACTTTGAAAGTGTCACATAATTGCATAAAATAACAATTTCTGGGTCTGAGTGTGTTTCACTCCAAGCTTTTGGCAACTCCCAGTGCTCTATGCAAATATATGCAAATCTCTGTAATCAAGCCTAGGAACCCAGCTCTGCCTTGAGAATTTATGATGTAAAATTCACCTTTGGGTAGAAAAGCAGCATTTCTATTCACACCTGGAACTGATCCTTTTTTTATAGGTTTTATAGCCAATGAAGTACTGTAGAGTGTTTATATCTTTTAAAAAATAACATGGAAAGGACTTGTCCAAGGTATGACAGCCCCAACCTAAAGTTTGTAACCTGGTCACAATGAGATTTCTGCTCTTCCTTCTTTTGAGGTAGATTAAAAAAGAAAAAATAGAAATACAGTGTTGCAGCAGAACCCAGCTGGTGGAGGAGAAGAACTTGGACTTGGAGAGGAACTTTGGGAAACTTCTTCTTCCCCAGGTAGTAGCAAAATTTCTTTTATGAAAGACAAAAGAAATGAGGCAGAGAAGTCACTAACTAGAACAGATTTGAGAGAGGTGTGAAATTGAGTTAAAATAAATTGAATAAAATCGGAACATGAATACTAAGAAATAGGAAATTGTTATCCTGGCATCTGCTTAATTTACAGACTGGGCTATAGGTGTGCAGCAGATCAGAAAAGTTGTCTGGGGAAAAAAATATGAAAGGCCAGGCTCAATAAAATTTTTCAGAGGTAAAGTTTGAAATAATCATATTAAACCAAGTTGAAATGGCTTTAAATCTCCAAATAAAATGTATTTGCCTAAAAATATGAGGAATAGTGTGCTGTGATTCCATGGGCTTATCTAAATCTAACACGTGTAAGCTCAGTTTAGAATCGTGTGCTTTTGACATCTGCACTTTTTATACCTCATCAGATTACTGGGAATGCAAATAAATGAATCCATATGCTTCTCAAAATAAAAGAGTCAGGGAATTCAGAGATCACCCATTTGCCATTAATTCGTAATGTGTAGGGCAGGATTTATCAGGTACGTGTCCTGCAGTGCTGCTGAGCTCTGGATGCTTCACAGAGAAGGAAAACATTGAAAGAAATTGCCTTGGGGAAATAATTTCTATATTCTCTGCTTCCTTTTCAGGATTATGCACAAAGCTATTTGCTCAATATGCACAGTATGGAAAGTGCTGATGCTCCTATCAAAATTAAAAGGTTAAATAAGAGGAAGAAAAAAATATCATTATTGACCTTCCTTTAAGCAGAATTTATGTTTCATTTTACTTTAATTCTCCCAATTGCAATTTGTAGTCAGGCTGGGACTGTGCTGACAGGTCATGGCTGGATGCTTTCTCCAGAGCAGAGGGAAGCAAATATGGGATATGATACAGCTAAAACAAAAAAAATTTCTCTCTAGGTCAGTCTGAGATAACTTTCAGAAATATCTGAAAGAAACTGTACTCAGATAACAAATATTAATACTCATTCCCCAACAGCAGAGAGCATTGAGCTTAAAACATTGTAGATGGATATTAAAAGTTAGTAGAATTTCAATAATACAATGTGATCATTTCCCATCCCATTTGCCATCAATTTTCCTTTACTTCATAAACAGTGCTCTAATTCTGACTTGTGTTTAGGATTTATGAACTGGATGTTTTTTCAAAGAGGGCATCTAACAAATTTTGACACAGCCTTTTGATGCCTGCTGGTGAGAATGAAAATTAAAGTGGCTTTACAGGAAAGATTTAATTTGAATTTATGTGCTACAGTACATGTATGGAAGTAGCTACAAATGTCTTTGCCTGTCCACATACATGAGCTGAAATTGAGGCTAGTTTTTATGATTTTTTTTAAAGAAAGGTCCATCCAGTATCCTTTATTTCTTTAGAAAAGACTCTAAAAAAGAAGGAAGGAGTTGTTTGTAAAGAGGAGAGTGCATCAAAAATTTATGAGGATTATTAAAGTCTTTGTAGTTAATTTGTTAAGTGAGAGCAGGAATGGAAGAAAGATTTTTAAAGTAGGGATTGATTGCCTCTGTGTTCTCACAGGGCTCTCAGAAGAAAGGCACCTGGGGTTTAGGGATGCTCCTCAGTAACCCAGCTATGAGTGATGGGAGTGGCACCAAAATCCCACCAAAATCTGTTTCTAAGGTGGGAATGAAGGGAAGAGGAGCTGCTGAAGGGTGTTTGGGCTGTTGGAGCCATCAGGAGCTGCAATGAGAGCAGGGGAGGTGTTTCATGTCCTCCCAAAGAGCCCAGACACTGTTTAGGTGCCAGTTTCAGTTCTGCTTCCTACCCTTGACAAGAGACTGAACACACAAAGCTCTTTGCTTGCATGAATATTTAATTTTTAAAACAAAAACCTCCTCAGTGTGAAAGGAAAAGTTTTCCCAGGAAGTTCCCCTTGCCCTCTCCAGTGCTGGGTTTGTGGCCATGAGAGAGAAATCCTCACACAAGATCGGCTCCACCACCGTGGTTCTGTTATGGAGATAAAATTAAAAGTCCAATTAAACACAGCCAGGAGGTGTGAAAGAAATGAAATAATTGTCTTAGGCTTCCAGTGCTTTCTAACTGAAAACAAAAAAAAAGAGAATGCACTGAGATTATCAAAACTCTACCTAAAGTCAGTATAATAACAAAAGGAAAGAGATATAACCCCTTGGAAAGCAAACTCACAGAAAATAAATACCCAAAGGCATTAATGATAAGTTTTTATACAGCAGAAAAAGGAGCAGTTTAACTTCTCTGCACGTTATTTTATCTCTCAGTCAAAGAACAGGTAATTAAATCAGTGCCTTCCACTCTGTTCAGATTTCCTTCAGCAAAGTATATTGGTGTGTTAAAAACAGTGCTTTGCCTTGTCTCACTTGGCAAGAGAGTAGATAGTTTCAAATAGATAGTTTCAAACCTAAAGAATAATGGAATATAAAATTATGAAGAAAAAATAGAAATCATTTCAACCTGGCTTACCAGTGTGTTTGAAAACATTCATTTCAGCAAGTGGGGAAGATATATCACACACTGAGAGAGAACTGCAGGTGATAATAAAAGTTAATACATCACAAATACAATAGTGGTCAAAAAAAGAAATATATTTTTCCCAATCATAGAATCACTGCAGGTAACTTCTTTAAATCTGATTGTATATTTAAAAAAATTAATTGTCTTTGATTTTTCATTTGGTCAAAAGAAATTTCGTACCTTTTATCTCTCTGGCTCTGTATAAAACAACTTTCTTCAAAAACGTGTCTACCTTAATCTTAAAGCTTTCATGGCTTTCTTGAATGCTATTCACATCTGCTAACAAGCCTAGATAAATTAAATAAATAAGAATTGTATTTGCTTTCCAGATAGACTTGCTTTTGAATGGAAGCAGATATTTTCATATTTTGTATGTGTAAGTCTTTTAGAATTCTCCCATCTTAACTAGATCTCAGTTTACAGACAAGAGTGTATTTAAAACCCATTCAAACTGTTCTGAAGTCCATTTTATAATTCAATGTATTTTAGAAATGCTGCATTTTGCAACGTGGTAGAAAATGCAATAGGGAGGCAGATCAAAGCTCAGACATTAAAGGTAAGACACTACTGTAGCTTAATATAAATGAAAGTAATACTAGACATTAGAGAAGTTTAAAATTTGTAGGGTTTTTCTCTTCATATTTAAAGTAAATTAATTGTCACATGGAAAACTAAATTTATTTCCTAGTCTACCTCTCATTGCTTAACTTCCCTGTAAGAAACAAAACCCTTTTTTCATGCTCTTTGAAAAATTTGAATTTCTTCTGTAACAAGTTCACATCTGTATTCTTAGCCAGTTTCCCAACAGCCACAAAAGGCCTAAAGTTTCTTGCTTTGTTCTAAAAAGGTTGTGGTTCATTTATTTTAAAAAATCAGCAGTCTAAACCAGCAAATGAGTTTAAACTCCTAAAATTAAATCATTGCAAGTGGCCTTAGAGGAAGGTTTGGGTGGTCTTTTGGAAGCTCAGACTCTTGAAGTTTTTTATTTAAAAAGGCATTTAGCTTCCATTCAGCCTCAGTCCATGGAATTTGTTTGTTTGTTCTTGTTTGTGCCAGTTAATTCTATGATCTGTGAGCTTTTAAACACTTATGGAAACACTCTTATTTTGTTTTCCACATTATCTCACTCCATATTTTATTACCTCTGAGCATCATCACCTCAGTGTCTCCTGAAGGCTTCCATTGACTCCCAAGTCAGGTCCTTGACCCACCCCTGGATCTTTCTGCTTTCCATGGAGCTGTCATCATGAGGCTCATTTTAATTTTCACAGATCTACTCACTGTTAATTAACTCTGAAATTCAGAGCACTGAAGCCTTTTATTTTCTTATGCAGAAGCGAATGCTCCCATCACTATTTATCCTGGAAAATGAACAACTCTGAAAAAAGAGCCTAAGCAGCCAAAAATAATCTATATAAAATATGCATTGAGTCAGAAGAGGGAAGAAAATCAATAGAGTTCTTATAAATTCTGTTAGCCCAAGGGCATCAGTGACTCTCTGTGTAAGCCAACATATTAAGTGCTTTGTTTTGACAATTTACTTATAAATAAATTTATATTTTCTCAGCCCTTGTAAAGGAGAACTGAAAACTCCAGCTTTGGCATGTGGATCTCCCCTTTAACCTCTACCTGCTGTAGATGTGCAAACCTGTGGCTGATTCAGGAATTCCTTCTTTCAGCATCTCTGATTTGCTGCAAAAACCTGAAGATACCTGTATGCAGATGGCATCAAAGTTTTGGTAAATCGAGGTATGAGAAATAGAATAGAAAATAATTAAAAAACAAATACAGTTTGTTCAAAGAAAAATGGCTGTATCTGCCACCAACAGATTTTGCACTCAAAATCAAGATTTCAAGCCTGGAGTGAGCTGTTTTCTAATCACTAAAATATGTATCCCTAGTTAGCATACAGAAATATGGTTAAAAACCACTGACTGAACTGTGTTTTTAGAGCAATTAATTCAGTGTTCTATTTATGTCTACAAAAAGATGTGAATTTGATGGGTTCTTGTCAAGCTCCAGGAAACACATTTGATTTTTTTCAAGAAAAGTTACAGTTATGCCTTTCAAATCAGGAAAACTTTTCTATCTTTTGGTCCCATTTATCTGTGTGTCAGCCATAGTTTATAAAAGGCAGTTTTAGGAAGGCAGAAAACAATGTTTGCTCATAGTTGCAGACAATTTTCAAAGCAGCCACAGCTTCAGCTTTTCATATGGCATGGATGTACTTCAGTGGAATAAACCAGCAAATAGCCCTAAAAAGAAATACCTATAAAAGAAAATAGCCCACACAATCAAATAGGAAGTGGGTCTGGCAGTGTTCTTCTGTTGATGGCTTTTTGATAGTTCTGTTTGATCAGTCAGTGCCTGCCTTCTGAAGCAGAGCCACAGAAGAGTTTGGGCTGGAGGGACCCTAAATCCCACCCAGTTCCACCCCTGCCATGGCAGGGACACCTCTCACTGTCCAAGGTGCTCCAAGCCCTGTCCAACCTGGCCTTGGACACTGCCAGGGATCCAGGGGCAGCCACAGCTGCTCTGGGCACCCTGTGCCATCTCCCCTGACCTGCTGACCACAGTCCTTTGATGCAGCCCAGGACATGGAGGGGGCCGAGATCCAGGACATGGGGGGCTGGGATCCAGGACATGGGGGGCNACATGGAGGGGCTGGGATCCAGGACATGGAGGGGCTGGGATTCAGCACACGTGGCCAGGTCCTGTCCATGTGTCAACACCCCCAAGTCCTTCTCCTCAGGGCTGCTCCCCATCCCTTCTGTGCCCAGCCCGTGCTGGGACTGTTCTGACCCAGATCCAGCCCCTGAACTTGGCCTCCTCCAGCTCCACCAGGTTTGCCCAGTGCCACCTCTGCAGCCTGCCCAGGCCCCTCTGGATCCATCCCTTCCACCCAGCCTGGGGCTGCTGCCCAGGGCTCCATCCCCTGTCCCTGTCACAAGAGATGTTAAATGTGTCTGTTCGTGTGCCTTAAGCACAAACAGCTCATTGCAGACAGTCTGACTCATGATCAGGGTATCAGAAATCCTTTAATTTTGAATTAATTCACAGTGTCAGCCTGTCAATGTCATGTGAGGAACCACCGACACCTCCCGAGGTTTGCCAGCAGCAGTGGGCCTGCTGTTGTGCTCCTTTACCTCAGCAGCCTTCATCTGACTGAGAAAAAGTTGAGGAAAAGTGATTTATTTTGCTATATCTTTCTTCCACTGATAAAATAATTAACAAAGTCCAAGGTGGCTTAGAACTTCATGATTGAACTCAGTTGGGCACTCTGAGTCGAATTCATTTTGACCAGTTTCACAGTTATCCCCTTTGTTTTCATGAATATATAAATATATAAAATTATATATATATATATAAAATAACTATACAAATATTACCTATGGGTACATAACTTTGTATATTTGCTTTCTTTATTTCATATTTATGAAATTTATTGATACAAAAAGTCTATTATTATTTATCCAGGAGTGATGCCACACTGCAATTCAGAGGTTTTTCCCTGGCTGAAAACTTCTATGTTAATATAATTCCTTTCTCTGCAGTTTCAATCTAGGGAAAAGCATCACTGAAGATGCAGCTGTATTTCTCATTTTAACCTTTCCTGGGAAGTGTCTTTTTTACTTCCATTCACTCTGTTTTGGGAGGAGCTCTGGGGCTCTTTGGGTGATGCACAGGTAGGAGTGAATAAGAAGAGGATGTGATTTATGTTTGCTGCTTGGAGCCAGAGTGACTCCAAAGAGCAGCAGCAGCAGCACTGAAATGACACAGAAATGGACAATTTGCTCTCGTCAAGCAGCGTGGGCCTGTGGGAAGCTGACAAGGCATAAACTGTGAAGTGGTATCCTTTTTAACCAATATACACTGATATAACACCAAGGATAACACAGTCTTCCAGCAAGTGAAACTGCAGGAGTTATGTAGAAATTTTTGGATGTTAATCCTACTGTTCTGTTATTTTGCTTTAATGACGAGAGAGTTTGAGCTAAACTGTTTTGGACAAAGAGTTATAGAGACTAATATGGAAAGAAATAATTTAGAAATGGTATGCTTAAGTATTGTTACAGCCATAGTTGTCATTGTATTGGTATTCAGCCTGTGGAACAGAAAATAAATTCATTCAAAATGCTTTTAGGTTGAGCCTGTCAGAAAAGCCACAGGAAGCCAGGAACCAATATCCCATTAAAATACATATGCTTTCAAATTTCATAAAGGCAAAAAGTCTACATATAAAGACATGTGAAGACAGTCCAAGCTGAATTATTTATGAGGATTAAATTAATAAAGCTTTAATTCTGAAGTAATGGATAAAACTTAAGAGATATTATTAGACTAAGAGCATTGGTTCTTGATTTTTTCCAAGTGCCATCTGTTCTCCACGTTACTGATATGATTAATGGAGCACCTAATATCTAACTTGGAGCAGGGTGTTTGCACATTGCTCATTTGCTGCTGCACGTGTGTTATGTGGGATTTTAACAGCTCTTACTGGGCTCTGCTCACACAAAATGGGGAAAAGGATGAGCTGGAGGAATAAAACTGAGAAAAGGAGTGGGTTTAAGTTCACTTTTCTGCCTGGGTTTGCAGCTCATAACTACAGAGGGCTCACCCTGGTGGGTAACTGCAGGAGTTGGGGGTATTTTGGAGGTGCACCATGAGAAATGTTTTCAATATACAACTATTTGTCAAAAGAAAATTTCATATGTTATTTACTATGCGAATTAAAAAAAAGGAATTATGCATATAAGATTCATCAAAATTTAAGCAATTTATAAACAAGTAAATATTTACCTAAGGAAATTGTCCCTTGTGTGTGTGCTATGTGCAGTGGAATAGAACAATTAAGGGCTGTAGATTTTATAAGTTTTTTGTGCTTAAAAAGACTAGTAGGAGGTGGTAAAAATAATTAGGAAAATAATAACCAATTTTGAGTATTTTTCCCTAATTTCTTTTACTGCAGCACACATTTCAGCCTCAGCTGCCAAGCTTAATGGCCAAGCCTACTGGTTTTAATCACAACTTAAATTCTGACTTATTAAAGTTCTTCCAGCTTTATACAATAACCTTTAATCATTAAAATTTAGTTCACTGCTTTCTGTTAACAGAAGTTTGTTTTCAGTACATAATCAGCATTTGCTGGATGTGAATATGTAGAAATTCTTTTCTTTTACAGGAATGTGTCTTAGCAACCATGTCCCCTTGATTCCTTTGGGCACACAGGGGAAAGAAATTAAAGTTTCTTTTCTAATTAACATAATGCAGTTAGTCCAGATTGACGAAGGGGTGGCTGTACATCTGTGACTGAGGGAATAAACCAAATATGTCAATTTGGATAAAAAAGTAAACATTCCTTGTTCAGCACAGAATTTCAGATTAATTGTCAGCACAATAATTATGGAAGTGTAATTAATGTTTAGGCTCGGGAGTCGCTGGAGTAACAAGAATGCCCAAATACAAATCTGTGGTGTTGTCAACATTTATGCAAGTGCAGGAATTTTAAGGGTGCTGTTACATGTAATTAAGTCAGCAAGCTGCCCTGCTTATCAGCTAAATAAAATGATTAATGGCTGTGACCTGGTAAATTTCTGGCAGTCATCTCCTGCGAGCGCAACGAGGCTGCTCCGCGGGCCGGGCGTTGGGGTTGCGCGTGGTCCTCTCCGTGGTGCCTTTGCTGCCACCGTGCTGTGCAGGCAGCTCCTCCATCTCAGGTCACAACTGCAGCTAAAAAGGCAGTAGTTAGAGTGATCAGAACTAGAGATGTTCTCAGTGCACTTACATCCTGCAGACTGAAAGATTTGTTTCGGCACAAGCTCCAATTTTTAGTGTTTTTGCTTCAGATTGCATTTGTACCCCAGCAAGAATTTCAGTTCCTGATTTGCTTTTAAAAATACAAAAGGTGTTATTTCATTTCTGTTGGAATAATATTTAAGCCTGGGATTAACAGGATGTAAACTAGTTTGTTGGTAAATCACATTTGCTAAAGGTAGCAGTGGGAGAAGGAAAATGAGGAGATGCAGCTGGGGATTACACTTGGTAGGAGCCCAGCTCAGGAGCATTACAGGAGGCTCAGCTGATGGGCATTTCTGAAGAGGAGTATGGCAAATTGAAAGAAATCAAAGTCTGAATCAGCCAGGCACACCCACAGAGTTCCAGGGGAATGTGGAATATTTTTGTTTCATTGTAAGTCCAGAAAACAAAGAATAAAAGTTTGGAAGACCAGAAATCTTGAGAGAAAAAAGTTATGTCTATTCTATTTGAAATGCAGCTTGCATTTATCTTTAGACATGATAAGATTTTTTTTTTTTTTTGTAAAAAATTAGTGTTACAGAGATGAAAGCCAAAGACTCAGAAATATGAAAATGTGAAATAAATTACACTAATTGAATCTTATTTTTTCCTTTCAGAGACTGCCTTTAGTCCACATGTCAACCACAATTAGGTCCTCTAGAATCCGAGGACCTGCTTTTGAGGATGCTCCACTTTGATCAGCTCCCAGCCAAATGCTTCAGTGGATGTAAATGACTTCAGCTGGGGTGGAGAGTCAGGCTCACTTTGCAGCTCTCAAAGGCAGCCCAGACAGCACAGAAAATCTTACAGTGCTTGAAGTTTTTTTCACTGGCCACAGCACAGTCTAAAACTCGCCAGTCCATGTGTTTTCCAGGGCAGGAGGATGCCAGGTTACCTTTCACTTTGTGTCCAAACTGTATTTTTACTCTGACATTTGGCCTCTAGCAAAACTATTTATATTTTCCTAGAGTTTGTCTTTAAGTATTCAACAACTACCATTTTTTTATAGTAATTTTACCATAGTTTTATAGTAATTTCCCAAGAATGAAAAGAAAAACAGTGACTTTGGGTTATTGAACTTCATCTTAGCGTTTGAAATTTGAGAGAGAGGCAGATGCTGCATTGGTTTAACCAGTGGTGATTTTGGCAGGGTGTTGGGTGGTTTTGATACTGCTTATGACATATTCTGCCCTTCCACATCACCTTCTCTGACACTTGAGGCCTTGTGCTGGTCCTGTAGGCAAGAACAGCCTGAGATGTCCCTCTAAAAGGCCTCATGTGGAAATAAAGATGCCCTGATGCTGCTGGAACCAGGGCCATCATAGTTGGGAAGAAGGTTTGGAGATCCACTCTGAATTTCATCAAATGCAGTGCAGAGGGTGCAGCTTGAGGGGGGGGGGGGGAAGATAAAACACAAAAATATACTTGGATTCTTTCTTTTCATTTGTAAGCTGTGTTTCTTTAGACATTATTCAAATATTTGCATGAGAACAATAGATAACATTCACCCAGAATTAGGTGAGATGTTGATGTCTGTGAAAGAGCTCAGCTCAGCATGAGCAGAGAAATTCCATCTGTGAACCTTCCCAAACAATCCTTTCATTCACGTTTGAGAACCTGAATCACTTCTCCTTGCATTTCGGATTTGAAATAGGAACTGAAATGTGTTTCTGTAGATAATAAACAGCAACAATGAACACTATAAATAATTTAGTTGGCAACTCCAACAGATTTGAAGCAAAGGTGATGCAAGGATATGCCAGTTGAGATAAGCTATAGGAACACCCACACCTGGTTGAGTTAACTTCATCACATTGCCAGCAATAACTCAGGAAGTGCTTTGTCTCTTCCCAAAGAAAGCTGCATTCTTGACTGCACAGGCAATTGTACAAATGCATTTAATCTTTTATTCATGTGGTGGCTGGGTGTCAAATGCTGATCTCTGGGAAGCTGTTTAGGACATTCCCCTCTGTCATTTATATGTTGCTTTAGCCCCAAATTACCTTGAATACTTTTGTTTGTTTGTTTGATCCTACCAGCATTCCTTCCAAGATGTTTCTGTTTCTATCTCCCTGCCTGATGCTTACCTAAAATGCCATATGTCAATGGATAAACGGTGCTAAATTCCCACCCATGGATACACACAGATATCCATTCCTTCCTGGCATGTGTTCTCAGAAGGATGCCTGTTATTGTAATTGCCCCCAAAATACAATAAAGGATAACCAGGTAAACAGCAATCAAACTGCTGAAATGCATCCAGGAGAGAGTTTGCCAAAAATTTTCTTTTGAATAAGTTTTATATGCCAAGCATATACAGTGAAATGAGAAATTTATAGAAAACTGTACAGATAGAAAAAAAATCTTGCCAGTCTTATTTTAGCTTTTTTTGCACATGCTCAGCACCATTTATTATTGTATTTTCTACTTTTAAATGTTACCAGGCTGTGCAGTTCCCACTTTGCAACAGCATAGCACGAAAATCTAAAAAATATAATAACAGCAGAGCACTACTGATTTCAGGATAATATCCATTGATTTCCAGGTGAGGTACGTGATGAATTTTTTTGAATTTTTTATTGATGAAAATGATATTAAAAGCAGGCAGCAAGGAACAGAGCAGTGCTTGCTGAGCTGATGCCAGTCCCCAGTGCAGCTACAATGGGACGACCACGCTGTCCTTCCCCTCCATCTGTGTTTGTCTGCAGAAGAAAATAATCCCATTATTAGCAGTTAATTCTTGCAGTGCAGACAAGCTGTTAACAGAGAGCATCAAAGCCAGGCCATATCTGAGAACTTCTTTATGTTTCATGGCTAGAAAGAATCTGATGGAAACACAAAACCACCCCCCAAGTGATTAACACAAAAAGTTCATTTACCAGCTAAGCCAAGAAGGTGATGCTTGGTGTGCTCACCTCGAGCTTACCCTGGACATGAAGGAGCATGAACTGATAGATGATAAAAGCCCAGCTGATAATAATAACCAAAGGACAAGAGATAAGAAGTGATGAAGAAGTAGAGACAAGGCCTTTGTGTTCAGCACCTCGAAGTGCTTCCAAACTGGAAAGGAAAAATGAGATTTTTCTCTTTTTTCTAAAAAAAGTAAGAAGTGCTTAAGAGAAAAAACAAAATAAAACTTTGAATAAAAAAAAAAAGAATCTCCAGATGGTCATTAAATATGTTAAATGGCAGCCTGCTTTCAGCCCACCAGGCAGCGAGTTTATTATTCTAATAACATCTTAAAATGAAAAAGATAAAGTCTTATAAAAAGAGGCTGTTAACTTTGATGGAGCTTAATTCAGATAACTTTTAGAATACCCATTAATGTGCAAAGATACAAAACATATATCCAGCACCACAATAGTTCTCTCCTGAAGGGCCCTCATGCAGGCACTGCCAGACTTTTTCTGTTCTCTTTTGCATGAAGGTGCTTAAAAAGAGAAAGCTTCAAAGGAAGAAACAGAACAAACACTTAAAACGGTGATTAAAAAAAAAATTGAATTTATGAATGTTAAAAATGCCAAAGAGTGGGGAAACCAGAATTTGGAAAGGTACTTCCATTTGCAGCCTTAAAGCATATTAGTGCAGACATATGTTATTAAGATTTGATGCATATACCATATATTCATTAATAATATTTGATCATTCAGCACAGTAAACCCTTCTTAAATAAAGTGCAGTAATTTACAAATACATCCAATATAAGTGTAGTGGCTTGGGATGTCCATATTCATTTTGGGTCAGTTAGATATGTATATATTGGTTTGATGTTATATAAATATTATCAGGTTTACTTCATGTTTTCAGAAACTGAAAAAGAATAAAGTAAATTTACTTTATTTGAGAGATCTGGATGTGCAGAGTCTGAGATCCTGGACTGGAAAAGCTCCTCTTCTAAAAGCCCTCAAGTATTTATAGCATTGTTTCAACTCAAGCCTCATTTTCTGCAAAGCAGTTTTAAGGTACTCAGTTTATACAGAATTCTAATTCCAATGCTAAGGCAATAGAACCTTCCAGATTTAGCTATTTAATAAGATTTTTATATTGTCTTAAGAGTGCTGCATCACTTTTACAGTGTATCCAAAGCAGATTTGCTCATTTCCTTGATTTCACATCCTTGATACGATTGCTAATTTCACATACAACCTTCACAACTAATTTCTATTTTCCTTTTTTCATGCAAAGACTCAGTTCTAAAAGGCTGAAAAAAGCATTTAATTTAAAGTGGCATTGCTTTTTGGACCAGAGAGTTGCTGTTAAGGTCTGTATTTTGGAGCACTCTCCTCCCTCTGTGCTCTTTCTCAGGTTGCTGTGCAGGCAGCTCAGCCTTGTAGTGGCAGTGATGTGGTATTGACACAACCAGATGTGCTCATCTGTCTGTCTGTCTGTCCTTCCCAGCAGGGCTGGAATTCAATTTGGAACGTGCAGAGTAACCCAAGGAGGCACTGAGGCCCCACATCTTCAATAATGATCAGCCCCCAGCTGCAGAACAGTCTTTGATCATGGTGTACAAGTGTCAGCTTCCACTGATACAAATTAGGGAAATTATTGAGTAATATCAAGGAAACAAATGTGATCAATGTCTTTCAATGATTATTTCAATCCAGTGCCCACATTCCTCTTTTTGTTCACCTCACGCTATCCAATCGAGCTCCTTGGTAGAAGTGGTCATCCCACAATTATTAATTAAGTCTGTTTTTCACTGATTTTTTAAGAATTATGTTAGAACCACAAAGAAAAAAAAAATGGTGACAAGATAAAAAATTTCACTTTAGTGTGGAAAGACAATTTTTAATATCCCTTATGCAAAGTAGTCTTAGAAGTCACAAATAAAAAATCACTGGTAATCAGTGAACTAGAGGAATAAAATCCTGTTACAAGTGGGTTCTTTCTGAACAGCAATTTCCAAGTGGAAGGGGATGAATTATACTGCTGATATTAAAGATAATACAGAAGAATCTTTTAAAAATGCAGGCAGGTCTTTTTGTACCTACAGAATTTTCTCTAGTGGAATCCTAGGAAAAAGAAAAAAGGAACAATTTACAAGGTAACTCTACATGTTGTTTAGAAATAGGCTGTAATTCTTTCTTTTCCTATTTCTTCCACACCCCTTTGCCAAAATTTTCCCTCTCACTCAGGCTTCTCTGTGTGTCAGGAGAGAGTACCTGCATCAGCAAGAGAAGCAATTTATTGAGCAGTTAAAGCTGAGAACAGAAATTTCCATTGTAAGCAGAGCAAACCAAGGATCATGGAGAGGTGGAAGTCCTCATTCAAGAAAATACTCAGTTTTTCATGGTGGGAAAGCAGATAAGGGGCACTTCCCCTCTGGGAAGAAAGGCAAGCTGGAAACATGTTCCAGAGCTTTTACACTCCTCATTGTGTTTGTTTGGAGTTCTAGAACAAAGGGGGGAAAAAAAGGCAAGAAACTCTTCACTGAGAAACACATTTCTCCAAATTCAGCACCTTCTCTTCTGTCCTCAGGAAGTTTTGTTCCTTCTTGGGGGGAAACAACTGAATCTCTTGCAAAAAAGTGCACGAGAATGGGTGGTTGGGCATGTTCAGGTGTGGGACCTGGCCTCAGCAGCCTCTTTCAGAGGCTCAGCAGATGCCTGCACTCCTGAGCCAAGGAAAAACTCCATTCCTCGGAATTTACTCTGTGTGAAGAGATAACTGGCAACTGCTCTGGCCACAGTGAAAATAAACTGGGATTAACCTAAAAGGAATCAATCCAAAACATCTAAACAAAGGTAAATGCATTCACCTTCTTCTCTAAATATGTGGCAACAGCAGAACACGGAGTCTCGTTACTAATTAAGAGTTCAAACAGTCAATCTTTGGCTCTTCTGTTCAGTTAAAGAAAAAATTAAATGATTGTGGGCACAGACAGTTCTGAGAACTGAGCTTTCTGGATAAAGGGCCCCAGGTCCAGCACCAGAGAGGCAGGTACAGAATGTCATTGTGAAACATGGATCTGGATTTTGGTTATAGCTGATGAAGGCCCCAAGGAAGCTCTACAGAGCACAGTGCCCTGTAGCAGTGCCCAGCACAGAAATGAACATGGGCTAGGAAATTAATTATAGAAGGTGGAGAGCAGTGGACATCAGCAATGGATAAATAATCCAGCAAAATATATGCTAGAGAAAAGCTTTCTTCCTCTTTTTTTTTAGAGTAACGTGTGAGGACTCGTTTCATTGTTCTGTCTCTGATTTTCAAGAGGATCTGATGATTCCAAAGCAGAAACTGATGTGGCTATTGGAAAACTTGATTCTGAAGCACAGTGCAGCAGTTCTTAAAAATCTGCTCATCTAAAATTTTAGATTTATTAGCTGAGGTGTCTTCTGTGCTTTATATTAATGCTGATATTAAAATATATACAAAACTACACAGTTACATGCTTAGACAAAATTTTACATCAATCTATAGTTTCTGTGACATTCAAAAGTGCAGATAGTGTTTCTGTTGTAAAGTTTTTGTCACAAACAAAAGTATAAATTATTTGATAGAAAGTTAAAATTCAAGAATACAAAATTGCAACTTTGGTATCATTTAGTGTTACCCAAAACCTTAACAAATATTAAATAGATACCATTAAAGCAAATTCTAATTTATTCCACTTTCACATTCAGCTTCATTACAAATACAATCTTTCTTAATTATTGTTTCTTGCAATTGTAATGTCAGGTCAGAGCCTTGGGGTGATAGAAGATGAAGGAAGGCATGAACTCGTCCCCAAAGTTAGTATCCAATATTGAAGGTTTTCTTTCCTGATAAAAGTTCACATTTTTCAGTTGTTGTATACTTGGGTTTCATTTTCAAGTAGGACACATGTCAAACACAGCTTGCTTTTTAAAAAAATTCACTAGGGCTTAGATGAAGCTTAATTTATTTCAGCAGCTGAAACTTGTCCTCTTAGTCAAGTTTCATCATTTTCAGATAATGAAATCTTGCAGCAGTCCCGTGTTAGGCTGGGAAGCAAAGTGTTTTGTAGCTTAACTTTCAGGGTTGTGGTTATCACCCCAAAGAGGGAGGAAATTTTGCTTATCTGAACCAGTCACATGTTGAGATTCAAACAGAAAAGGCACAAACCATGAGGGTATTATGGAAATAGCAAACAATACTTTCATATCCTACCCTGGCACTAAGTCTGTCTACCTCAGCCCTTTGAAAGGGAGGCCAGAACTTGAAATTTATGTTTAAATAAATATATAAGGCATCATTCAAAGTCTGCCTATGCATCAGGAAGTGTCCAAGCCCTAATCCTGCTAAGGGAGCAGATTTTGTCACAGTAACACCCCAGCCCAGGCTCCACTGCCCTCTGTCCTCCTCTGCTCCCTGCCACGCTCTCCTGCTGCTGGGAAATGGAATTAGCCCCTCATTAGGAAGCAAAGAGGGGCAGACAAATGTTTGATATTCTGCCTCCAGTAGCAGCTAACCAGAAAAATGCCCTAAGTGCAGTCTGCAGGGCTGGGTGCAGGAGAGCCCCTTCCTGCTGCCTGTGGGCTGAGCTCTGCCCTGCTGCACGAGACCAAATCAATCCTTTCCTAAGCAGAGTTGTCGGGATATGGCTGGTGGTCAATTATGCAGCCCCTCTTAAATTCCCTGCTCAGCTGTTGCACTGCATAAGTGATTATTTCCTGTTGGGTGTTATCTGGCTGCTGACTATAAATCTCAGTGAATAACCACTTGTTTTCCTGTTCTGACAGGTGCTCCCAGGGAGTGCTTGTTAAGGGAAGAGGGACTTCTCTCTGCATCTGCTGCAGTCAGCCCCAAAGCAGATTAAACACTAAACAACCCTGGCCAGATTTTGCATCCTGATGCTCACAGGTAACCATTCCCTTGTAATGAGAGATGCTTGCAAAAGAACAATGTCACTCTGCTGTGCTCACAGTCCATGAGGATTCTGCTGTCTCCATACTACAGATCACTCTGATTTAGAACTGTGCTGTGTCATTCATTACCTCAGTAATTGTGAAGGGAAAAAAAGTAATGGTTCCAGGACTTGTTCTTCATAAAATGATCTTGCCAGTGGCTATGGTGAAACATTTGATGTGGTAATGAAACATGGAAGATTCTGTCATTCTTTGTTCTCCCTCTTATTACGTTTATTACAATTGAGAAGAAAAGAATATAGTAAAGGATGTGAAAGAGATTTCCAGTCTCATCTGAATAATTTTAATATCTTAATTTAGATGTTTTGAGAACTCCCTCTCTTCTGAGAGGTGTACTTTCTATATGCTGGTGGCTCAAGGTTACCCTCTGGTGAGAGCTGGGCCTGCTTAGACTGGAGAAGAATGAGAAGGGATTTCATCAGTCCCTACAAATATTTCCAAGAGGTGTCAGAGGGTGCTGCCCAGCACCTGGATGAGGAGAAATGGTCAGAAACTAAAACACAACAAGTTTCACCTCAACATGAGGAAAAACTTCTTTCCATGGAGGGAGCAGAGCTGAAGAGATCCCAAAGCCACCTGGACACGTTCCTGTGTCACTGCTCCAGGTGGCCCTGCCTTGGACTGGGTGATCTCCAGAGGTCCCTTCCAACCCTTCAGACTCAAACAATTCTGGGATTCTGTGAAAACAGTAATTATTTTTGTGGAAGAATCTATAAATGATGGAACCACACTGTGCTGTCTTAAATTGTTCATCTTATCAATAATTCTGCCAGCTCTCTGCCAATTTGCTCTGTCAGTTTTCTTTTTCTTTGATCAAAGCCAGAAAAGAACTTATTAAAAGAAAAGCAGACTCTGCCTGGTGCAGAGCTTACTGAAGGGGAAAAGGACTTTTGTGTAATTACTTCTTTTACATAAGAACAACACCAAAAGCCCTTGACAGTTGCTATCCTTTCCCTGCTACTGGACAGGCCTTTGTAACCCTCAGATATCACTGCTGTGCCTCAGGCCTGCCTGCTGGGTCACTGTCTCTCCTCTGGGTGAGCAGATAATGGTCAGAGCCCTGTTCCATGGCAGATTGCTGGGGAGGTGTCCCAAAGCAGGGGGGACTCCTCAGGGTCCATAAGGGACAGCACACACACACAGAGCTAAAGCAGTCCCAGCCTTCTCTGTCATTTCCTTTACTTCCGTACTATTTTTTCATCATAATTCAGTCTGTGTTGTTGGTCCCTTCCCTTCCCTTCCCATTTTTTCTTGGAGTCTGTGTGTTTCTCTCTGCCATTCCTTGATGTCTCTGCCAGGCCAGTAAAGCTGGTTTCTAGACAGAAATGTCATAAAATTCAGTACATAATTTTTGCTGTTGTTTCAGAGAAACTGCTTTTATTTGATTTCAGCAGCCTTAGGGTCTAAGGTTGTGGATTTTTTTTTTTTTAATAAGGTCGATTTTTTTGTAAAAAGTAACAGTTAAAAGCAAGATTGTGTATTTCCCTAGAAAGTAACAGCAGTTTCCCTGTGAAAGGGAATGTAGCTGAGTGGTCTGAAGAAAGTGTTTAAGAAACTATTGCAAGCTGAGGAAAAATGCTGTAATAATGAGGAAGGGATGTGAGGGGTAAATGCTGCTCTGCCATGGGTTGGGATCACACGAGGGGGGTTTGAGAAGCTGAGTGATGCAAGATGAGGAGCAACAGCTGATTTTCCTTCTGAGTTTTATGCAGGTGGCAGAACAGAAAGATAAAGGGGCAAGCCAGGGTATTTTGAATATACTGAAGTTCACTGCATCTTCATAAAAGTAGGACAAATATGAAAAGGAGGAAAAGTGCCCCACTTGCATGTTTGGTTTTACCAAGCAGCTCTGCCCTGTTTCTTTGCTGCAATTTGAAAACTGATGTTTTAATAATCAGTGGATGCTTATTATTTAATTATTAATTAATCCGTTAATGCTTTTCCACTTTTGATTCAGCCTAAGTATATATCAAAATATTAGTTGTACACAAATTTTCTTGATCACAAATAAAATTTGTGACACCACGCTGATCAATAGCAGCGTATTAAATAATTAATAATCACAATACAGACATCTAATAAATTTATGGAGCAGTTAGGCTTTAATGCAGCATCAAAATGCTTCATTCTTGCAAAGGTTAAGTGCAAATTGGGGATGAGTAGTGCAGATACCAACCACAGAGTGTTTCCACTTGCATCTGTGCTTCATAATTTTTCCTCTATTAGAACAGTTAAAAACCCTGTCACCTCCAGTTTGGTCGATCTGTTATTCAAATTTTCCTTATTAATCTATGCTGGTTAATCTAGTTTCTATCCTATGATGGATTTATTTAGGTGTTTCTTACACTGAGATACTGAGTTTATGTTGTTTGTTGGTGTAAAATACCAAAAATGCTAATGGCAAGTGGATTATACCTTTGCTACAGAGAAAATGCACAGTCCCCAACACTTTAAAATAATGAAGATAAAATTTGGCATTCTTTGCTTTTAGTAATCTGCAGTCTATCATTTCAATAAATGAGAACAGACAATTCTTTCTTTACTATTTAATCAAATAGCTAAAGATATTAAAACTAGAATAAGTTAAGAACTTTTAATAGACTCTGAAAGCACAGCAATTTCAAGATGGCCTGGATTAATTATTCTTTAATTAAATGCAGTATGTTAAACCTAAAGTACAGACATTTGGGTTGCAAAAAATGGGTAGGGATCTATAGAAAACAAACCTATTAATAAAGATTAATTTGTAACATGGAGAGGGGAAAGATGAGATGACCAATTGTGTCACAGGGGAAGTAGAGAGGAAAGAGAACTTTGTTAGTAAGAATAGGAACAATTTGTGGGTTTATAAAGGGAGACAGAGTGAGCTGACTCCTCCAGATTTAGATTTTGAGACAAAACTAAAGAATTAAAAGAAAAAGATCCAAATCAGTCTGTAAAGACAGCGAGAATTTTGAGGGTTTTTTGGTTTTGCTCCATGTAAAATGTTGTTTCTCATAAAAAATCTTAAAACCATGTGTATCAAGACCTACCCTGTGGAGACTGAATGCTTTTACACTGCAAGGTTTACCCAGGGTGCCACAACCTTGCTCTGACCACCCAAACGTTGCATTACAATGTAGAGCCCCTGGTCCTATAGGTGAATATGAGTAATAAAAGCCAGGCCTCATAAACTCCCTCAGACTCTGCACCTGTGCTGCATTTTAATTCCCTCTCTCCACTTTCTGTATCATTAAACCTGACACACCAGATTTTATTCCCTTTAGCAGTGGTGTTAGGTTGAATGCCTACTAAATAGGAGCCCTAAGTGGGGATGACTTCACCTTGGTGCTGAGCTTTCTTTGCTTCAATTACCTCTGCTACTTACCTTGCCTCAATTAACTTTGCAGGATCTCTGAAAAGGTCTCCCTATTATTGTGAGATATTTTTCCAAGGAAGGAAAAATATATTTGGGAGTACACAGTGATACAGAAATGAGTTGAAAGAAATGGCATTTTTGGCAGGTAGAAGCAGCTAAAGGCCATATTTAAGTAATAATAATTGTTATAATCTATTTATAGTCCCTCTTTAGAACCTCATTCTCTTGCTTAACCATCTGCAGACTCTCTCAGTTCAGAGATATCTTTTCCTGTTCCACTTCCCATGCTCCTTATTTATTTGAATTTTACCTCAGACTCCTCAGGGCAGTAATCAAGTCATTTCAACAGTAAAATTACAGTGTGATTTCTACTGCAGACATCTTCTCTATGATAGTGGGCAGGTATTTCAATATTGCCTTGTCTTTCATCAGACAGCAGTGAGGAATTAGGCCTGGAATAGGGATAGAGCAGCTTTCAGGGACTAACAAAGCTGAATCTGCAAAGGACCCAAGCAAGCAGAGGCTGAAGGAAATTAGCAGTTAACTTGTTTTGCTGTTGAGGTGTCACAGCAATGGCACACAGTTTCTGAATCCTTAAAAACAAGAATGAATTCTGTCATTTTTTATTTATTTTAAACCTCTGTGGCCAGCTGATTTAAAACTAGTTAATGTCCAGGCTTGGCTAACTTGCTGCTGTCCATCTCAGCAGGAATTTTGATCAAATAAAGGTTGCTCGATGTGAAAGGTGGTAACGAGGGAATTTGGGAAGTGCAACTCTAAAGCCAAATTTAGTTTTAAGCTAGCATTCAAAAGCTGCTTTGGAGGGATACATTCCTTGAGGTCTGACATTTGTTTTCCAATGGGAAAATACAAGATTGGGCTCATACAGAATGTGAATGAGTTGGAATGAGCCAAGAAGGAGAAACACCAAATGTCCACGGGCTGATCTCAGCCCTTAACTCTCACCTGAGTAAATGTTCATTGGAACTGGCACATCTCAGAGGAGAGTTTGATGGAAATTATGCCAAACACTAGGACAGATACTGGAAATATCTAACAAAAGGTTGATTTACAGCTTGAAGAAAGAGGTCCCTCATTTTGCCAAATTTCTTACATTTGCAAAGTTTAAAAGTTTAGAAATTTGTGTCAGTTAATCCCTTGATCTATGTCTTTTTAATCAGCAAATTATCTAAATAAAAATGTTGCTTGTTTTGTAATAATAATGTTTTCTTTATACTTTATTAATTAGCAGGTGCCTTGCTATTAATCAAACCATGGGTCTCCTCAGTACTTTTTTCTTTTAAACACTTTGTCTTTTCCTGGTATTATGTATGGGACTAAAAGGCTTAAATGAACCTGAATGTAGTAATTTCTCAGGTAAGAATTTTTTTTTTAGGTAATAGCTACATTTTTTATTAAATGGCATGTCAGTGGTTTCAGATTAGTTGCTAATATATTATTTATGCTTTTTTATTATTATTTCAAAAGCTGGTCTGCACACAGAAGATATTAAGAAAAAAAATTCATCATTTTTCTTTTCCTTTCTAGATATGCAGAGTTTTGGTAATCAGTAGCTGAGCAAGATCTGGTCCTTCCCCTATTCCAAGTTTTAACAATTTGTCTCACAGCTTCAGTTAATCAGGAATGGCTTTGAAAATAATTTTCTCCTCCATTTTAGAGCTTTGTAGAGCACTTCTGGTCAAATACTCCTTTCACAGAGTGGAAAGCTCTTCCTTCCACCACTGAAGTCTGTGGTAAATACAGACTTGGCCTCTGTGCTTTGGTTTGCTGCATTTCCCTGGTTTTAGAGCACGCAAAACTTGGGAAAGTTTCTGAGTGGACCTGGATGAATGACCCAGCTTTCTGTCCTGCAATGTCCCACACAGAATCAGGGTTTCCTCTGTGAGGATTCACTCCTGGGTGGCACAGGGCAGCTTTCACTCCCTTGTTGATGTGTTTTGAACCTGACTGAAAATCACCAATTCTCATCTTTAGTTCATTATATTTCCATGTAGTTTAGAAAAATGATGGTTTGAGGGTGGACTTCTCTTTAGAGAGACAATAACCAGGTAGGTGAGAGGTGTTTGTTCATCACTGGGATGCTGAGCACATTGTCACATCAGCCCTGGCAGGACCAGGTCACCTGCTGCTGTCCCATCTTTAATTAATTCTGGTTTCCATGTCAGAAATCTCCAAAAAGACAAATTAATTTCATTTCTTAGGGCCACAACTGACATAATCAGCTGTATAAACTATATCTACTGTTAAATTTACACTCCTAAGCTGATCTACCTTATACTTTAAATGATTATAACCCTTTTGGTTTGGGTTTAGTTTTTTCCTTCTTCATCAGTCATCTGAAGAATGGGGTCTTGGTTAATGCAGCATTTTCCTTTGGAGGTTTTAAAGGGTAGACAGCTGTAAAGACCTCTCAATTCTGTATATAGCCCAGGTTGTCTTGATGGAAAATTGAAAAAAAAAATTAAATTTCTTTTCTTGGAATATTTTTTGGCTGAGAAGATCTTCTGTTGTGTCACATTCTTTCCTTGCATCTCAGGGATTGGCTGTAACTATTATTTTGAACAAAAGTGGTAGAACAGCTGTGTACACTAGCTAAAAATATACAAATTTTTGTGTGATATTTTCATACTTCTGCTTTTATCATTATTATTCTATGCTATTTTTGTAGTGATATGCTGTGCCATTACCTTACTTTCTGAGACCTGTGTTTTGGTTTTTTCCTTGAGGAGGTGAGTTTTACACACTTTTATATTTCTGATGCATAGCCATGAAACAACGTTCAAGCCAGTTGATTGCACATAAACAACTGAGATTCCAAGGGATGACATCTGCCAGGAGCTCCAAGGTTTGTGATTGGTTTTTTTCCAAAGTCAGTGTTCCCAAACCCTCTCCAGAACATTTGGGAATGTGCTTTGGAGGTTGTTTGGCACATTGCTTGCCTTTTCTTATTGAGTCGCAGTTTTTCTCATAAATCTCAATAGTCTGCTAATGATTTGTGTGGCTTGTAATTGGTTCTGTATTTTACAGAAGGATTTATTGTCACTGTAGTGTAATGCACTTATTAATTGGTGTGTTTGCTAATCTCTGTCAGCCTTGCACTCGGTCGCCTTCGCATTTCCGAGATGATTTCTGGCGCTCGACTGGAGCGGAGCTGGGCTCGTGTTTGGAAATGTGACCCCTCTGGAGCAGAGCTGGCTCTGCCTGTTGGGCTGATTAACATTCCAGGGTACCCCCCTGCATGGACACTGTACAAGGTATCAACTGCTGAAGGAACAACTGTTTTCCCTCCCGTGCTTGGAAAGATCAACCTTGTAATTAACGTGTTCAAGTAGCTGTGGTCTGAGATAAGGAAAGTCAATCCAAACCTGTGTTAATAGCTTCAGCTCCAATTAATTTTCATCAGAACTGTCATGTACCCTCCAGTGGCCCAAATGCTGCTGGAAGATGGCTGGCTGTGTGTTTTGTAATGAATGGAGGAGATGGGGAGATGGAAGGGGGAGAGTAACGTGCAGAAACCTCTATAACAATATAATCACCCCATTCTTCCTCTGATTGTTTTATGCTCAGCACAGATGTCAACCACTGATCAAAATTAGGGCAAAAAAGCTATGATGGGGACAATATTCTGTTTGTTTGTCCTACACATTGCTCTGGCAAATTGTTTTTCTGGCCTGAACTGTCATCAGCAAGGCAAGGGGAAAGGGACCCATCCTGTCTCCAACCTTGCTGCCAGAGGTCATTAGAGAAAAAAGAAATTGCAAAAAAGAAAAGGGCAATTCTTGCATTATTCTCTGCTGGCCCAGCTCATCCAAATGCTTACAAGAAAGGAAATAAGCAGCAGTGAGAGGAAGCCTGTTTCTATATGAGCGGGGGTTTTCCCCCCTAATGGCAGATGGAGTATCTTAATAATGTAAAAAAACTCACAGAACTGAATTACTGCACTGAATTTTCACTACACAGAGCCAGTCTTTGTAAAATTAGATGTGGGCTCAAAGACAGGGAACTTTAACCTAAATGAACAAATCCTCTTCCTGCAACAAGTGAAAGCAAATTGTACTAGATCTTTAACTAAGATACATTATATAGAAGATAAATATACTTAAATACATAATTTTGAAATTTAGAAAATATAACATGCAAGCCTGTGTAAGTTGCTACGTTCAGCCAGGGCATCATTCAGAAGTCTTGTTATGGAAGAAATAGGTTATTTGCCCCATAACCTTTCTGTTTTTCCAATGGTTCTAAATCAGGTCCCTGGGATCAGTCTTCAAGGTCAGTGGCTTTTTCATTAAGTGCAGAGAGCCTTGGCCTCTTCTGAGTTACTTAAATTCCCTGTGCTCTGGGCCACTGGTTTTAGTCTCAGTTCTCTTTCATTTTTGGAGTTGGCCAAAGTTAATATAACAAGCTGGATGTGTTAGCAGATTTTATTTCCCTCCCCACTTTCTTATTTAATATGAGAGCTCATCCTTTCAGTCTGACAGATCACCTGCATGATTGCTGCAGTATTAAGCCCTAACTCTGTCATTAGCTTTCAGTAGGTCAAGAACATGGGTTGCACAGCAGGCAGAGTGCAAAGCCTGCAAAAACTGATTTTTTTATATTCTTTTTGATACTGCTATTTATATCTGTTAATACAAAAAGGCCAGGCCTCTAAAGTTACTCCTCAGAATACAGCTGACACCATGAAAAATCCCTCAGCTCCAGCTATTAGGTTGATGGGAAAAGTGTTTCAACCAAAGAATGTGGATAAAGTGTTGTGTGACCAAAGACTTAATTTATAGAAAACATAATTTCTATCGTTCTGCCAGTTGTATGCCAAGTAAAAAATTTCAGTGATTCTGAAAAAAGGTATTTGCTCAACTCCTCTTAATAAATACTTGAGCTTCTTTAACATCTCTTATCTCAGCATGTTTTTCAAGTTTGAATAGTGTCCTTTGGTTCCCCTCCCCAGTAGGTCACAGTTATTATTTCCTGTAAAACAAGTGAAGAAGCTCAGGAAAACACACATTATTTTCCTCAATAATACGTGATGAACAAATGACAGAAGCAGAAATAATATCCTGCTGTTCTGGCTGTTACACAGCTACATTTCCTGGCTTGTAGTGCCATGGGAAGGGAGATCAACACTTTGTCAGGGTGACTAAGCAGTTGGAGGTGCTGTGTTAATGTGGCAATATCTCCCAGGATTTGGGTTCACTTGGCAATTACATTCAATTAGAAAACACCACTAAGTGACTTCTCAAGGTTGTGATTTAGCTTGGTGTGATTTCCAAGTGAAGGGAAGTCCTGGAGGAGATGTTATTAATTGTTCTCTTCACAGCAGTGCCTCAGGAGCAGCCAAGGTCAGTGCTGGCTGCCCGGGCACTCTGTGGGTGAGTGGCCAGCCCTGCTTCAGCTGGAATGGCTCAGAACCTGGATGGACAAGTGGCAAAAGTCATTTTAGGGAGGGAAGGACAGAGCCAGAGAGGAGGTTCTCTGAACAGAAACATAAGGTGATGTCAAGGACAAAGTTTTAGGGCAAAACCTCTGAGCAAAGCTCTGGTTGTTCTTTCTTTGTCATGTCACAATGCCTGATGAGATGGAAGTGCAGATGCCCTGTGCAGTGGGCCCTCATACTCTTCTTGCTCTGTCTGGTCTTCATTCTCTTTAGCTTCCTTGTACATTTATTTTTTCAAAAATTAAAGGTGTTTCAAAGCCCCAGATGTTCACAGAAAAACCCATTTGTAAGTGCTATTGGTCCAATTTCTTGTGTCTGGGTTTGTTGTGTGTTTTTTAGTTGTTAGCAAGATCAGGTTGCAGAGAGATCAGGAAATCCTGTAGAACAAAACACAATTTTTGAGAGAGACATCCCCTTAAGATAACATACCTCTACCTCATTGCTTGCCAGTGTTTTGTAGCATCTTAAATCTAACTTTTCAAAGCCTCTTATTCCAACAGGAAGGAAAGAAGACAGTGCTTAGTTCTGTAACTCTTTGGTTTTATTTCTTTTCCAATACTGAACAGCTTTCCAAGCAGCTGAGCCAAGAGAACAAGTGAGTCAAGTGTTCAGATTAGCCTGTAAACAGGCTGCAGGGAGCCCTGGAAAGAACCAGAATTATTTGCTTTGTTCTTAGGCTTCCTTCCCCAAGTGCCCCCTTCCCACTCTCCAAGGCAAGAGTCTCTTAAGCAGATCTTGTCTCCGATCTGGTCTTAAAGACAGAGCTTTAATTCAGCCAGGAAATTGGAAATATATTTCAAGTGTTTGGTTAGAAGAAAAAGCTGCAAATATCCACCCCACAGCAGCTGAAATCTGCTATGAGAATAGTTAACACTAAATATTAGACAAGTAATAAAGAAAAAAAAAATGGTTGGAGGTGATTATACTTTTTTTTTTTCAGAAGTATTCACATAGAATATCTCTTGGGAATTACTCCAGATGCAGCAAGATTCCATTTTCGGTGTAAGAGCCCCAGTTGTAGATTTCTTATAAGAACAATTTTTGATGTTTTTATGGATGTGGTATTGGAATTTTTCCTGAGTTGCTTTCCCCTGGATGCCCCCAACAATGCTCAGCTCTTTGTGTGTCTGAGGGGACTGTCTGACCTTGGCCTTGCAGTCCATGCAGTCACTTCATTGCTATATATGAAATTATTAATAAGCTTACCTATGACACATCCAATAACTGGAAAAAAAAAGTGATGTCTGATGCCATACATGTTATCCCACGTTTTGCTAGAATAATTCTGCACCTGGATTTTATTTAATTTGTCAGAAACAAAACTCAATCCCAATGAGAGAAGATTTCCTGAGTGCATCAGTACACAGTGCAGTAGTTCAAGGTCAAAGCTCTGCCTTAACAAATGCATAATTATTTATTTATTAAATATGTTCATGTTTTAAACAAATCAACAATTTGAGGTCTCCACACAGATTAAATTTATTTTTGTAATTAAAAGTAATTTTCTTATATAAAAACAGCCTAACAGCACCATCTTCTGACAAACTCCAATTTCTGCACTAACCTTGAAAAGCACTTTTAATCCTTTGGATACGTATTTTGGTTGCTGTCACAAATAAAACAGAGGCTCTAGGGGAAATAAATGTAAGTGTAATCCCATGTATTCGAGAAGAAGTCTGGCTGAGAGTCCTGAGCAGCCACTTACTGTCCAATTTCTTCTTTTCACTTAAAACAGTGAGAGAATTTCATTCAACTGCAATTTTACCTCAAATTGTTGTTGAAATGTTGGCTGCAAAAAACATTTCAAAGGTATATTCCTGTCAAATATTTGGAAAGAGGTAATTTATATGTAATTTGAACAGCTGACAATTCTAGCAGCCTCAGACATCCTGTTACATTATTATGAGAGCAGAAATATACATCCCATTTTCTTACCCCGTGTTGCTGCATTTATGCAACCAAAATTGCTGCCAATTTTGCAGTGAAGAGCACAAAATAAATGAATATTGATGATTTTAATACATTTGTGATCCATTCAGGGCAGCAGTGCTGTTGGGTGATTGTATTTTGGCAGTGGTGCTTTTGCTCATGGTTGTGTTTTGCTCTCTGTGAGCTCCTTGGTGACTTCCCACGAAGTCACAGATCACCCACGGAGCAAACCCGAGATGGGTGAGCATTTCCAGACTCCAAAGCAGCCTCCTGACCACCCATTTTCCATGGCTCATGGTTCTCATCTCTGGCTCTCAGAGCTGAAGAGTTGCTCATACACAACACCTCTCCCCTAAAATTAGAGTTCACTGCCAGCTCCTCCATGGGTTTGTTCCTCACAGGAAGATAAGTGGACTTCTGAATGCTTCCCTATTTTATTTTGGGATTGATTGGTCTCCTTATTCAACCCCCAAAATGACAACCAGCCTTTCTGGATATCTCTTGGTTTAGGTTTGGTTCACCTTGAACTCAGTTTCACTCTATTTTCTTACAACTCTGCTGTAGTTTGGGCTCAATCTTTCTGTCAGATCTCAATATTTCCCAGTCAAAATCCACTCACAGTGTGCAATCTGAATAATGATTTATGCATATGGTTACAGATGTTCATATTTTATAAGTTAAATTTTAATTAGAGTAAGCAGGAAGGTGCTTTTTACATGTTAAAAGATACGAGATTCAGATTCTGGAAAGTTTGTTTACCTGCTTTGTTAAAACAAGGGGGTTTTTTGTTTGACAGAGTAAGCTCCTGGAATATAAATGTCATGTAGAAATATTAGATACATTTTTGCTGCTGTAATAGATGCAGCTATAATGAATGTTTATCAAGTTTTGATAGAGAATCATCCACTCTTCTAAAAAAAACTGATAATAAACACAGTCCTGAAACAATTTATGGAACAGCAACTTTGCCTCTCAAGGGAACCAGCTCTATTTCATATCATTCCAAGTAATTTGTGAACGTACACATTTACATTAGAAACCTGCAAAGGATCTTTTTAGGTAATCACTGTTTTCATATGTATTCATGAGTTTTCAGCCAGATAACTAATCCCTGTACTCCTGAATTACATATTCACACGTTTAAATGTTAGTTGTATCACCACTGCCTTAATGAGGAAATATATGCTCTACACAGCTGTAGTGCCTAGAAGCTTGTAGCAGGAATAACTAAAAATATTCAGAGTCTGTCATCATGGAATGAGTGTGTTAATTAGAGATTGAATGAGAGAAAGAGTAAAATTTTCAGCTCTAAATTAAGAATCGAGGAATGAAATACTACACTGCGTTCCCAGACTAAAAGGTAAGGAACTTTACTGGAGAAAAGTGGAAATGGAAATTTGTTGTTATTATTTTGGACTGTACTCCAACATTATCAGACCTCTGAGGTTTGATGTGCTGGAGCAAGGCTTATCTACATGGACCCTTAGAGATCCAAAAATTATAGCAGTAAAAACCTCGTATTTTAGTTCCGAAATGAAAGTTTAGGAATATTTTCAAATCATTGCACTGCAACATGATGACAGTAATGCCTTGCTGTTGCAGCTGTGTACTTTGGAAAGGTATTGATTTATTGCATTGATTTTACTTCCAGAAAAAAGCATGCAGCTCTGGAGGAAAGCAGCGCCTGACATTCGCGGTGCGCTCCATTTTCATACGCACCCGCCAAGGGAGGGGAGCTCTGGCACAGCGGCCAATTCAATTCCAGCTCTCTGCCACTCAGCTCACGAATAATTCTGCCATATTTTGAGAAGTCAGAAGTTAGGTAGGATGTTGCATTTGATTTTAAAAGGGTATTAAGAGCAAAATATTGACGGCCACTTAAATACCTTTGTAGGTTTTTCTTTTTTCCTTTGCGTACGGTACAAAATTCTATGATTTTGAGGAATATTTACTAAAGTTGGCCCAAAGGTTTGATAGTTATCCTTGAGTGAACTCCAACTAGCAATTCTGATTGCTGGGAGTGTGAGGGCAGAAGGGTGTGGGGGTGCCCACTGCTGAGGAGCTCACCTGACCCAGCAAGGAGCTCCCTCAGCTCACACAGGGCAACCTCCAGCTTGGAGGGCTCCAGCACAAAAAGGACGTGGAACAAAAGTCCAGCAAGATCCATGAGGATCCTCCAAGGGCTGGAGCTCATCTTCCACAGAGCCAGGCTGGGAGAGCTGGGGCAACTCAACCTGGAGAAGAGAAGGCTCCAGGGAGAGCTCAGATATTAACAAGATATTCCTCCCTGTGAGGGTGGGCAGGCCCTGGCACAGGGTGCCCAGAGAAGCTGAGGCTGCCCCTGGATCCCTGGCAGTGTCCAAGGCCAGGCTGGACGAGGCTTGGAGCACCTGGGACAGTGGAAGGTGTCCCTGCCCATGGCAGGGGTGGGATAGGATGATGGGAGAGAAGGAAGGGGTTTTTACATAAATGTTGGGGGTTTTGACAAAATGAGAGCAAAATGTGCAGTCTTGGAAACATTTAAAGAGTAAGAGCTCAGGTAAAACAAGCTAGAAATAAATAAGACTAGATTAGATTACTTTACACCATAATAATGCATTTCATTTCTTCTAGGTATTTAATTTATGCTAAGCCACTTTATTTGCTTTCTTTTTATTTCCCCTTGCTACTTTCTCATCTGTTTATACTTGTATGAAATTCAAGTAAAACAAAACACATAAATCAATAGACCTAATTATAAGAGACAAGGGTAGGTTGTACTTATTTCCACAATTGGAGCCTGAGACTTTCAAGTTTGATATGTTTTCTGACGACTTATTTGTTCACATCTTCTAAGAAAAGTAGAATCTCCCCTGAGATGTTTAAAGCAAAAAAAAATTTAAAAAAAAAAAAAGCCAAGAAATTATGTGTTTCTGAGCTTCTTTGCAATGATTACAAATATAGCGTAAGTGAAACTGTGTGAGAAAAAGAAACCAAACAAAACCCAATCTTGTTTTGTTACTGGAAACAAAATAATTCCTGTTCTTTGCATTTAGATTTAAGGAACTGAAAAAATAAGAAAAAATTATATGTGAAAGACAGGGGGAAAAAAAGGCATTGTTATTTAAAGTAATTAAATATAATAATCCCAGCCTGTCACTCCTCTTTATTCTTCATAATAGTATGAGTTCTCCTACTTATTTCTTCAACCAAGGCCGTGCTTTAGTAGTAAATGTTCAAGCTGCATCTTTCCTGGTGAGAATTAAATCTCCAAGCCATGGCTGATACACGATTGTATCAGAGATTGGGATCCTCCATCAGCCCTAGATGATGGGTAATTCTGTGCATGCTCATGTCTGAATGGCTTTCTCCTGGATTATTAAAAAATGTTGACTCTTCCATTATTTTGTCTTTGTTATTTAAAAAGAAATCCCTATTTTTTCCAAAGAAGTAACATTTCCCACTGTTCCTCTCTGAGGCTGCCTATGATGATGCAGGGTTGGTGAAGACAAATTTCATATCCCTTTCTTTGAGGGGAATGCTGCAGTTACACTGACTGTGGGTCCAGCAGCCTGCAGGGTTGGTGTTCTTTGGGAGTAAAGTGTTGAATGTGACTTAGGAAGATGAAACAGAAATGTACAGTAGAATTCCAGACAGGCACAAAATGCTGCACGTGGTGGGATCCTAATCTGGGAACCCCATATTCCTACTTCCTCTGAGAATCCCTTTTGCCCACCTATGAAATGTTGTGGGAATTCTGTAGTCTCTGGAACATCTGAGTTTGCTCTGGAGAACAGCAGGGTCCTGGCACAACCAGACAGGTGGAGCAGAACTGAATCACACCTGGGAGGACTCTGGGCTCCTGGGCAGGTGGGAAATTGCTCTTTCAGCTTCTGCTGTCACCTTACCTGAGGAACTGGATAGTTCTCCTAGACCACGTGGCTGCTGAATTCCCAACCAAAATAAATAAACTTCAGGCCTGAAGTTATTCTTCACAAAGAAAACCAAACCATTCAAAAGAGGTGTTCCTTTCTCCTTTCCTTTCTCCTTTCCTTTCTCCTTTCCTTTCTCCTTTCCTTTCTCCT
>VZRX01014605.1:37473-89355 GCA_013398075.1 Notiomystis cincta
CTAGTTTAACTTTTTTAGTTTCTAGTGCTAATTTCTTCCATGTAAATTCCCTGTTAAAATAATATTATTTTTTGTGTTGTCACATATCCTGCTGTACCTGAGTAAATTTGGTTGATTTTTTCATTGAAAGCTTTCAGATCTACAGCAACTCTGTATTTTCTTATTTATTTATTTATTTATTTATTTGGGGGTCTAAATGGAATCAATATCCATAATTTATTAGATATAAGTGGGATTATCCTTGAGAAAGTCAATATCAATTATGTATCAGAGATAAATTTCATTAGATACGGAAACTATAAAAAATCTTTACTGCAGTTCATGGATGAAAGGTTTCATTATGCATTGTATGGGGCTCTACTAGTTATATTTAATATTTCTGGCTGTTTTTTCTTCTTTTTCTGCTTTTTCAGACACTCCAGGTACTTGAAATTAAGTTTGTGACATCATTTTAAGGTATTATTTCCATTCTTTAACATGATAATTTTCAGTGAAGGTTTTTTATCTGTCGTTATATAAAGGACAGACAGAGAGTACAGTTCATTAAACTGAAACTCATCTTTTACATTACAGAATTCTGTCACTTTGGGGAAGCAGATCCATCATTTATAAGAATAAATTGTGGAGTGTATAAAAATGTAACATTTGAAAACAGCTTTATGGCTGGTTCTGAAGATTGAAAACTGTATTCCTCTTTCAGATAAGTCCTTTAAGACATAAAAATTCAATTGCCTCTTTTAGATCTGTGACTATTTACCTGGATACAGGGGAAATAGTGTTCCTACAGAAGAAGAAAAATAACTCTTCAGAAATTTCTCATATCATTGCAACAGAAGTATAAAAGGTATGAATTGGATGCTTTGATTACTGGCCCCCAAGAAACCTGGGCTCTGCAGAACAAGAGCTTTTTATGAGAGCAAAAATACAGGAATATTTCTGAAAGTTGTTAAAAGTTTCCAGCAACAGAAGAAGTTGGTGGAATCTTTGGCACTTAGCAGGTGAAACTTTATATTTTGTCAGACTGGTCACAAGCTGGGCGTGTTTATCAAATTTGCTGCTCAAAAGTGGCATCAGATTTTGGGAGAGTCTGGTAATATTTAGTTCAAATTAATATATTTATTAAAAGTGAGCTCCCTGCTTTTATGGTTTCCTAATTCTAGTCATAACCTTTACCCAACAAGCATTTTTAAAACAGAATATCCTCAATAAATGGAGAGGGGGAGATTCTAGCAAACCCTTTCTAAACCCATATAAACCTATATAAAGTGTCTGATCACTGACTTTTAGTTAAAAAGTGCAAATAAATAAAGATACCTAATGGAGTGAGAGATAAGGAGTTGGTAATTCTGTCCTAAGTTTTCTCTGTCTAAACTTCCAGTATTTGTCTCCACTAATAATATGAAAGAGGCTTGCTTTTTGGAATATTTATCTTGGTAAAATAGGTTGTAATTGCAGTAAATGCCATGTTATTTGCCATTTTTGTATTTTATTTAGGAGAATGTCTAAACAGAATATCAGAAGTGTTAAATATTTGTCTAAGCTGTTATCAAAATCTCTGAAATTTAAATGATTCACAGCAGAACAGGGATAAAACTTTAATAATCCTTGCTGACTTTGTTATCCTTGTAAAATTTTGCACTTAAAGTTGGTGTAATAGGTACAATATTCACATAATTTGCTGCAGGCTTGAAAATTAATCTCTGCATCTGTTGAGAAAATATATTTATAAAAGACATTAAGAAAACTAAATAATGTTTTAATTAAAGCTGTTATGGTATAAAATATGGATATTCCTTGGTCTTATCTGATAGAAGATTCATTGGATAAAATAAAAATAATGTAACAGGATGAGTAATTAGTTGTGACACACAAGTGGGAAATATTTTTGCAAGCAGTGTCTCGTTACTGGTTATTTTATCAATGAAATGTGTTGGAATAGAACTATTACTACTTCAAAAATTTGGAAATCCTCCTGACTCACCAACATTTCCACCCTCAAGTTAGCCAGGAATTTAGACAACCAACTCTGTGTCAAGCTGATCACAGCTATCAAATCAAAGGGGATGTTTTCTTTCATTTAATTTTTTATGCTTGTCTTGTTTCATCTCATTGTGGGAGCCAGGTCCCACTGCACTCAAGGCAGAGCTGTCCCAGCACTGCCAAACCAGCAGGAAAAGGGAGAGAATCCGACCCCTGTGCTCACATTTCGTGACTGTTCAATGCAAACCAGAAGGGAGTTGAACTTTCACGTTTTGGGAGTTTTATTCTCTTCATTGGAAAACAGCTTTTGCTGTTGGAGTCAGAAGAGGTTTATTTGCTAACTCCCAGTCAAGGCCAGGTGAGTGATAATGAAAAGGAAAATTGCTTTTTTCAGGCATTTGAATTGGTAGGACAATGAGGAGGCACACAGAGGATCTCACTTGACCTCCTGAAGAATTGTACCCTGTCCCTTTGTCCTGATGGGAACTCCAAGGGTTCAGTACATGTGAAGAGTGGGAGCTGCTTTACTAAAAATCCCCAAACAATCAGACTTCCCTGGATTGCTGAGGAGAAAATGTACAGACAGGTTCTGTCACATTCCCAGGCCGACTGTGAATGTCTTTAGTCTGATGTATTTTCCCCCCCACAGAATTCCAGACTGGTTTCGGTTGGAAGGGACCTTAAATCCCATCCAGTTCCACCTCTGCCATGGCAGGGACACCTCCCACTGTCCCAGGTGCTCCAAGTCCTGTCCAACCTGGCCTTGGACATTCCAGGGATCCAGGGGCAGCCACAGCTTCTCTGGGGACTTCATCCAGTCATCCACAGCTTCATCTTCCATCTTTCATCTCCCTGTATTGCTCTTACACTCAGATTGATTTCTTTTGGGTTTATGGTCAACTCCAGCCTCAATTCAGGGCTCACTGAGGGATATTTGCACAATTTGGTTTTTCTTTCCTGCCAAGGCTGTCCCAAATTGCATTTCTGCAAGTGTGGCTGCTGTAGAAATGCTGCAGCCCTTAACATTTAGAGATAGAAATTTGCTATATTCTTTACACTTCTGCAATAAGCATTCCATCATAAATACCATAAATATGCAGGTTTTTAATGAGCCAGAACTCTTAGGTCAGTTACATGGTGCTGTCTATGTTTTATTTGATGACAAAAGGCTGTCTTGCCTTAGGGAAGCACAATCTTAATTGCAATTTTTTGCTAGCCAGATTTTCTCTCTGTGACAGTGGGCTCCCTCTGCAGACTTTGGAGGCAGACATGCCCCTCTCTATCAAAAGAATAAAATTAAAAGCTTATTGTAAATTGGTTAAGAATATATTTTCTCTTGTTCCATATTACCTGTTAAAATTGATCTTAAAGATAGGAAAGAAAAAGAAATCCCAACATTTCAAAACCAACATTATGGCAATTTTTGCTCATAGTAGAACAGAATATGACATACAAAAACAAAGGTGTTCAGATAGAGAAAAATTGCTGCCCTGCAGCCTTTAAAGGGCTGGAAATGTGATCCATAACTTTAAATAGACTGGCCATCAGATGTGGTGCTTCTCAGGTGTGCTGGACCCTGGCATTCAGGCAGGTCTCTGTGCAAGGGAATCGTGCTCATTATCCCACTTGCCTGTCTCCATTTAGTTTATTTTCAAAGAGTTTAAAGGAAAGTATTACATTATTTATTTATATCAAAGTTCAGAATGTTTTTTACAAGACACTGAGTGTCAGGACAAAACAAGAGTGAACAATAAAAGGCAGTTTGCTGTGAAATTACATTTATGTTAAACCATATATATACTGACTTCAAAGGCAGTGTCTGTCCTTCTGAAGGTATTTGCTGTCCTATCACTTCAAATTTACAGACATACACTGTCTGTAATAATGATATCAAAGACAAATCCTTAGCTTAGTACATTAAATATTAATGATTACTGGATTTTTTAAAGAAAAAAATGCTTTCAAAATAAAATGTTAATTATCTGTGATCTTGTAAAAATGAAACAATAAAACCTTGATCTAGCTACTCTGTAGTTTTAGTGGTCTGCAATGATACAGCTCCAGCTGCAAAAAAACCAGCATTTCTAACAGAAATTAAAAATATTTTTTAGTGCCAGAAGAAAATTTTGATCTTTCTTGGCTTTAAAAATTTCTGTCCATAGGAGACACCCTGCAAAGTGCATTTAATTCTAACAGAGCAGTGAACTTCTATTGCTGAAAATGAGGAGAGGACCCTGTGGCAGCCCCCAGCTGTCCCCAGGATGTCACTGAGCCATTGTGCCATAGCCAGGGGGCACCTGGGCTGCCTTATTTATTTAAGAAAGACACACACACATCAAGGTGGCTTCAGAAGCTGAGCAGGCCTTTAAAGTTGCTAGAGGGGAAAATTGCCTGCAAGGGGGAAAAAAATCCCACCCTGACTTTCTAGCTGGCTGCCCTACAATGGTCTGTATACAAGTAATAAAAAATGTTGTTCAAATATGCACATCCATGTTCCCTCTCTCTTTGCAGTGAAGAGTTCTGTAATGCCAGTGGGAACAGTGCTGCTGGGATGATCTCTTGTCCCTGTTTTCCATCACAGGTAATGTGTAGTTTGTGTATTAAGCCCCTAAGGAAGCAAACCAAACCCTGGGGCTGTGATCCAGGAATGCACCACAGCCCAGAGGCACAGGACTCTTGCTTTCATCTGGCCTGTTACCCCTGCTTGGTACAGAAAGGACAGAACCTCTTCCCAAACCTGGGAAGGGCTGAATTTTCAGTGAAAACTCAGTTTGCAGAGTTCCACCTGCAAGGTCTGCCACCTGAGTTTTCAGGTAAGGTTTCTGGCTTTGCTCAGGTGGAGGGATGATAAAATTGTTCTCCCCTCCTTTGCTGGGATACTGTGGCTTTTGCTTTCCTTAAAACTGGGGTTTTGCACAGTTTGCTTGTGTAGGGAAACATTTTCCTGGAAGTTCACACATTTAATGGGCACAGTCAGACCTTGGGGTTTAGGGTTACAGAGGATTTCTGCTGTCAGCCATCCCACAGCAGGGGATGCAGGGTAAAGGAGGGGCGCTGGGAAGGTCCTGTTTGCTGATGTGCAACTGGTGTTTGGCACAAATACTTCTGATGGTTGATGCAAAGTTTATATTTGCTGCCCTTCAGGATTTCTCCTGTTTTGTCTGTGAGAACAGACCCGGGGAGTGAGGTGTGAGAAGCCATTTCCCCCTAGAAATTGGGTGAGTGAGGGCTGGAGGTGACACCTCTGGCACCTGAACAGCCCTGCAGGGGTGGTGTGGGACTTTGGCACTCTGGGGAGGATCTGCATGGAGCAGGTTTCACTCTCACAGTGAACAAACCTTCCCTGGGAAGGTAAAATAGGAAAGGTTCTTCCCCTGTGGGTGATGTGGGTGTGTGGCTGCTCAAAAAATCTGAGAAATTCTCTTTTTTTACAGGTATGGCTACATAAATAGATCTTTGTATTAGAAATATAGTGAGAGAAAATGAGATTTAGGAAGCCATGACACAGAGGCCTCCCTGCATTGTCACCTCTGCACTCGTATCTGAGGGGTTTTGCTGTCTTCAAGTTTGTTTTTCCAGCTTGACTAGTTTTTAGTGTTTTCATCTTCTGTAGTTATTAAGAGAAGGTTTGCAGCATATATCCCTAGCCTATCTTTTAATTATAAATTCAGGCCTTACTATGTTTTATAGCTGGGAAATTCTGGATCAGAATCACCCTGATTTTGGAGAGATAGCACACAGAATTTCTTAATGGCACTTAGTAATTATTAACAAAACCTCTCTGTGTCCTTGACTTTTTTGACACTGCCAATCAAAATTTGTCTTCCCTTTGGGCATGTCTTATGAGCTGCTCAGATTCAGAATAATTTATAATGAGTAAATCAAACAATTCTCTAACATGTTAATGGCCTTAATTTCCTCCTTCTCCTCAAGGTCTAAAGATTTGATTGCTGTGTTGAGAATATAAAAAAAGAACATTATAATTTGAAACCTGTCAGAAATGGCCAGAATGAGAAACGTGCTGATATAAAAAGAAATGTTAAAGGTGCATAAAAGTGGAAGACTTTTGGCTCTTGTTCATACTATGCCTAGGAAATATCTTCTCAATTTACATCATAGTAAATACTATTTATTTTCATGAAATGTACACAGTATGGCACTGAATCAAAGGCACAAAAGATATAACAGATATGCTTCTGCTAAATCTAGAATAATTCCTTTTGTTGTAAAGCTGTAAAGGTATTTGCTTGCAGTTTGTGCGTGAGGGAAAACTGATGATCCAAAAGAAAATGATGAAAAAATAGTCTGTGTGCTGGCAGTGTGCAGGGGTAAGTTACAGCCCATAATGTCAGCAGTATATAAGTGAAAATAAAACTGGGGTATAAAAGCAATCATGTTATGGGGCTTTGTCCAATCATTTTGTATTCATTACAGTTTGTAACAGAGGCATTTATGGCACTCATCACTTCCATTTTATTTTATTTTATTTTTGCATCAGCAGAATATTTAATTATTTAATTCCAGCTTGGAAGGCACTCAGGAGGTCACCTCTTCCAACCCCTTCTGCCCCTCACACACCTCACAGCAGGGCAGGTTGCTCCAGCAAGCTGGAATGTCCTGAGGGATGGCAATTCCTCACATCTGTGATTCAGTCTTTGAGCACACCTCAGGTAGGGAAAAAAAAGAGTTAAAATCCTAATATTTCACCAGAATTTCCTGTGCTTAGTGTTTGCTGCACACCTTTGTCTTCTCCACACAATTCCAGTGGGTAGATGTAAAATACATGTAGATGTAAAATAGATGTAGATGTAAAATAGAGGTAGAAATCAGAGCCTAATGGTTGTTAGGTGTTTTACACAGCAAGGGAAAAATAAAGAAAGGAAAAATCATCAGAGTTGTCCCTTAGGAAGCCCCAGAGCAGGCTCCATGTGGAAATGTCTGACTGCACTGGGTTGGAAGTGCAGCAATGGAGTGAATCAGTGAGTCAGGAATAAACATGTCCAAAGGGTGTGGTGGAACAGGGAGGTGACCTTGGACATGAAAGCAAACCAAAAAATGGCTTTGGGAAATGAAAAGGATGATTGTAACTTGAGGTCAAGGGGTTAATGATGTAAACACAGCAGCAGGCTGCAAATTTACCTTTCTGGGAATATTCCTGGTGGATAAGGCAGAGGAGAGTTCAGTGCTCCATCTGTTGGCAGACTGGACTCCTTAATGTTGGAAAGGAGAGACCAAATCTTTGATGAAGGAAGGGAAACCTGCAGATTTCTGTTTGTAGGGTGTGTGAGAGCACTTGGAGAAAGAAATACTCCAAAGTATACACATCACAGATGATGGTGGAGTTGTGTGAGATATGTGTACAGTAATTAATCCAACAGATTATCATCTATAAATGTGAATATGCTTGATGTCCGTGGTGACAATGTTCACAGGCTGCCTCATGAGATGTCTCTAAGACCCCCTACATTTACTGCTTGCTACATGACAATCACAATTGTTTGTCCCAAGGACTGACAATACTTCTTCAGTTGATATTCTGTGCAGCCATTAATGCACAATTAATACACATTAATACAGATTTATTTGTGTCTCATATATCCCATATGTTTTAAACATAACTTACAAGCCATTAGGTGAATAAATCTCTTTTATATTTATATTTCCAGGTCAATTTATTAATTGTGCACTGTGGGAGGTGAGTGGCAATTTCTTTAAGATCTGCATTTGAGTAGGGATCTGCCTCTCAGTGTCCAGCTGGCTCTGTGATTCCATCCTCACCTATGGAGGCAGCTGGTCCTCCTTTGTCTCCTTGAGTTACCCTTATCAAGACTTGTGCTGGTAAGGGTCAGCACATGTATCCATTATGGAAAATTTCCTCTTCAGTTCTTTTTAGTCTTCTTATTCTTTTTGTCATTTCAAGTAATCACAGAATAGACACAATTTCAGTTCACATTTATGGCTTTCACATGTCTTATGAGACAATAATCCTGCAACCCATGGGCTCCTCTGGCCTCTGATGGTAATGCCATGGTAATTTTCATAGTTTCCTCTTTTTTATTTCATCATAAGAAATAGCTAGGAAAGGATTTTATTCCAAAATTTCTTCTTTCTTTCCTGAGGCCATTTAAAGAAAGCTGAATATTTGCATAACTTTATTGTAAGACAAGTTTTTAGCTGTTTTCCAATTAAAGTAATAAAAATGTATTCAAGGTAAATCAGAAGGAGCTGTTAGGTATTTGTGATAATAAAATTTTCCTTTATGTTGCAGAGATTTTATTTTTCAGTTTGCTGTTGTAAAATTAATTTGCTTCCATTCTCAACAAGGTACTTCAGCATTTCATTTTGCTGACTTGAAGCCACCCTGCTTCTTGCATCTGTGCTAAACAATTAAAACACTCATACTAAATACTTTCTGAAGTCTGGAAAAATTAAAAATGAGATAATAAACCAAAGGCCTCCTCTAGCACAGATGGGATAAGAACTATTTTAATGACAATTTAAGTTTGTAATAATTTTTAATAAATCTCTTTTATTAATGTTGAAAATCATGAATATGACTTGAGCACAAGAGGAAAAAAATGTTATATGAGTGATATTCATCACATTCATGAGTTGTGGCTGCCCCATCCCTGGAGTTGTCCAAGGCCAGGTTGGACAGGGCTTGGAGCTCCCTGGGATGGTGGAAGGTGTCCCTGCCTGTGTCAAGGGGTGGAATCAGGTGGTCCTTTAGGTCTCTTCCAACCCAAACCATTCTGTGACTCTGTGATATCCCATTTCTTCTTTGCACTGAATGGCTTTGGAACAAGCCCGCAGAGACCTCCTTATGCTGCCACTGCTGCTCGAGACAGGGTGCAGCAGCAAAGCATTTCTTGTGGGAGATCACTGAGGGTGACAAAATAAAATGAAATTATGACTGTGTGTTTTCTGCTAAAAAAAAAACAACTCAAGAAATAAAGAAAAATTGATTATCGTGTCAAGTTAAACCATAAATAAATATTAAATGGTGAATTTACAGTCAATCTAACTACACTCTGACTTGCTGTAATGAAAACACACAATAAATAACATTTGTCTTTAAATTCCCACAGCAAATATGTTCTTAATTGTGAAAATCTTTATTGTTTCATACAATACTACAATAACTCTGAGCAGTCAATTTTCTGCCCCTGTAATAATGATATGGTTTCCAAAGACCAGCTCCTGTTCCTGTTTAATGCACCTGATGTTGCTAAACAGAACTTTTGATTCAAGTGTTAAGTGGTCAGTAGTAGTTTAAATTATAAACTTATGCAAAATTCTAAATGTGATATCAAATTAATTTTAATATAGGTTTTATCTGGGTAGAGAACAAACATATTGCCATGAAAATTAGATTAATACCAATAACAACCCACACAACACGTTTCCCAAGACAGGGCAAAACAAAGGTGAGATCAATTCTTGCAAATGTTTGTTTAGAGTGCCTTTCTGCCTATGAAGATGTAATTCATTACCTGTTCTATAGATGCAGTGCCTCCTTTAAATTGGTATAGAAAATCAATGCTCTGAGCAGGAGAAAAGACACTGTCCTCTATAAATCACAAGTATAGGCTTTCGTGCTATAAATTTAATTCAGAAACAATGAAGACAACACAAATATCTCTTTACCTTCCTTTAGTTAATAAAGAAAAATTGTAAAGGTTTTATGGAACTTGCACTCAAACAAAATTCAGATTTTCCTGTCAGAAAAAGTAAAATCCAGAATTAAATTTATTAAATATTCATATACAGGCATTTGCCTATACATAAACATTTCAATTAGCATATAAATATGGTTAAACAAGTTGCAGTTTATAAAAATCTGCTTTTTATGTATATAGTCAACTTCTATCTGTAGAAGCCTTCTGTCTCTTAAGTCTTCATCAGTTAAATGGAGGAAGCTGCAACGAGGCACAATTAGTTCTACAAATTGAAGACTTGGAGAAAATTGGTTGGAGTTAATAAAGCTGGGGTTTAGAGAAGAGTAAAGGGAATATAATACTCATCAAGTAATCAATCAACCTTAGCACATACAGTGCTAATTCTGCCAGTCTAATATATCTATTTTGGTATATCTAATGTATCTATCACTGCAGGATCCAGAGAGGATGTGTCAGATTTAGCAAGCCTCGTTAAACTTAGCATAAACGGAAATTCAAAACAAGGCAAAACCTGTTTGCTGTGATAAAGAATCACAGAACACTCAGGGTTGGAATGGACCTCTGGAGACCACCCAGTGCAAGGCAGGGTCACCTGGAGCAGTGACACAGGAAAGTGTCCAGGTGGGTTTGGGATCTCTCCAGAGAGGGAGACTCCACAACTCCCTGGGCAGCTGATCCAGGGCTCTGCCCCCTCCATGGAAAGAAGCTCTTCCTCATGGTGAGGTGGAACTTGTTGTGTTGTAGCCATTGCTCCTCGTCCAGGTGCTGGGCACCACAGAACAGAGCCTGGCACCACCCTCTGGCACCCCTTGGAGACATTGGCATGGATTGGTGAGATCCCCTCTCCTGCAGAAACACAGCAATAAATGCACAAACTAAAGAGACTCTTTGGAATTCTCGTATTTTAAACGCTTGTACCTTTGTAACTTGGTCAGAGACTGAAATGTTTATTTACTTATTTACTTATTTGTCCATGATGTCTGAAAAATGAAGAGTGAACAAGAGAAAACCCATAAATGTAATTGTTGAGGTGTAGACAAGTATGGGACTTGCAAGAGCAGGGCTGTGCTCGATGTAAATTGAGACGGGCACAGGGATGTGACGACTTCATCGTGAGCTCCCTGACATAGGGACAGCAAGGATCAGTGCTCTGTACAGAAAGACTGACAGATCATGGGAGGCTGTGGTGGTGGGGAGCACCTGGTAATGATGTTGATGTAAGGAGGAAGAAGGGCTGCATGTTTCAGGGTGGAATGGTATGAAAGGAAGAGCTGGGAGGGAGATAATCTTACCTCCTGTATTTGAAATTAGCATAGTTATTGAGTAACAGCAAAATCATTATCATGTAAAGACATATAAGATAGCACATAATGGTAATGTAAAGACTAAGCTTCTCTCAAAGGAATATTGGGTGGAATATTATCATTTTAATTAAAAAAAAAAAAGAATTAGGCTCAGCTAAAAAAAATGGAAAGTGCCTTTAGGGACAAATCTGGGAATGAACAAGGACAGACATTAGGAAAAGAGCCCCTCCTTTAGCCTGTTTGCAGCAGTGTGCTCAGAATTTCAGGGGCTGAAGATAACCTTCATTCTCATTTACAAGAATATCTCGGGCAGGGAGGAGAAACACCCCAAAGAATCTCTTGCCATCCATTTGTGGAGGGCAGAGCTATCAAAACATCTGTGTTATTAAAAACATTTACATGCACAAAATTCAGTTTTGGAAGAATTTCTCCTCCATCATCTTTTCCCCCTCCCCACACCCCAAAGCCAGTTAGCTATAAATTGTGACGAGGAAAATATCCTCATTTCAAACACACCCTCTCACCTAGAGGAGGTGTGACAAACCTTGACCTTTCCTATTCCATGGCAATGGAATATTATCAGTAAAGATTTTAAGGAATCGACCTGACAAAGAATTTAGACCACCTGATTGAGGGAAAATCTGGAATTTGTAAAGGTAAAATATTATATATTTGGCAATAAATTTGGCTTATAAAATGTCCTTTACAAACCTTATGGGATATTGTGTCTGTTCAGTAAATACAACTCCAGTGTAATTATCCAGTGGAACTGAATATTGGAACGTGGGAATTCTCTGCACATTTCTCCTAGAATATGTTGACTACTGAAATAGAAGGAATTAATTTTCCTTTTTTTCTGGTTGTTTCAGTCACCAGAAATTGTTATTGTTATTAGACCCAAGAAGTTTGCCCATGTTTGCAAAGTGTGCTCGCCAATATTTCTCCCTGACAGGATTCTGGGAAGAGAAAAGATTCAGCTATCTACCAAATCTGCAATTATGGGCTAGAGAACTATTGTTCTTCACTGGAGAGACAATAAAGGCCTCTCCAATGCTCATTAAGATATGAATCTTTGAAATTAAAGAATTCCTGCCAGGAATCTAAATTTTACTGCATTTAGTAAAAGACTCCTCGTGTTTGACTTCTTGTTTCCTTTTTGCAATTGTCTTTTGCATCTAATCAAGTAAATTAAATTGTGCAATGAAGACAGATTTTCAAGACAAAAGATTTCATAATGATCCTACAGAAAGATTCTGGTCCTTGCCTCCTACAATAAAAAAATATCTCTGAAGCATTTGGAATTATTGTAGGAAAAATATAATTATGGGAGTCATTATGTATATAATTCCCAGGTAAATTATGATGAAAGAGACAGCCAGGCTGGTGACTGACAACTGTGGAAATGCCAGAATTAAGCTTATCTGTACAAATAAATTCACTCCAATATTTATTTGAATGCTTTACACTCCACACAGTACATTCACTACTATAAAAATTAATTAATTAATTAATTAGGCAGTTATTCAGTAGTTTATGCACAGGCTCAAAGATTAACCTTTCATTTCTATTTCCTACTCTTCAGGACACCCATTTTGCATCCAGGTAGTTATTATTTCATGTAGGATGGGAATGTACTCTAAACAGTCCCTTATTTTAGTGGAAAATGACATAAACAAGAGTTTGGCCACTAAATAGTAACTACAGCATGGAATATTGCAGGCTTTATACCTTCAAGGGAAACAGGAGAGCTCTTAGAAATTTGAGCAATAAAATACAATTTTCTTAATGCTTTTAACATGTAAGAAGGGAAACTGATGAAATTGCATGGTATAATTAGATTTTTGCCCTAGCATGGCATCTATTCACTTTTTAAAATGTGGAAACCCCTCCAAACTTTCAAGGGTCTGCTCTGGGGGCAGAGGAAGATGCAGTGCATTCATGCTAAAGTCCTTCCCCAAATCCAGCCTCACAGAGCTGCAGCTCTGCTGTGAACTCTGCCCAACCTCTCCGGGGTCTGGCAATAAGTTTGGCATCCCTAATGGTGCAGAAGTCAGATACAAAGCCAAAGAGAGACTTTCCCCTCCTTTTTATGCATTACAGTATTTTTTATTATCTGTTATTTTAGAATGTTTCCTACTTGAATAAAAGCTGTTGAGAAGGCAAGAGCTGTGCAGACAGAAAATCAGTTATTTGCCAAGGAAGTTTTAACTATATTACCCTTGAAATTTTATATATTTTAATGCATCATTTTTAATACAAAACTCTAACTTTACCCATAAAAGTCTAATTTCTGCCTGATAAACTCAAATTAGTCTCAGATAATTGCTTTTTCAGTCTTCTCACATACATCTACTGTCAATTTTTTACAGCTCACTGAGCTATTTCAAATTATGTCTGGTTTGTCTTGCAAAATAAAAATGAGTGATTAAAGATGTTAAGTCTTTCTGTATCTAAACCTTTGTTTTTACTTTCCATGTTACAAAGATTTTTCCTTTGGCTTTTTGTTTTCCATCTGTGATGTCTTCAGGAGTCGTGCTGAGGAGGAAGACTCGTGGTGAGTCCAGCATGGATTCCTTACATAAAGTCATGGAAGGGAATTTAAATTAAATTTCAAATCCCCTCCCAGGGACACAATAAACTTGAGAATAGCTTGCATTTATTTTAAACTTTTAAAATATTTTAAATATTTTCCACTGGACTTGGATCTTTTAGGAGTTTAACAGAAGTATAAAAAGAAACCAGTTGGTTTTGAGAGATTGGCATAAAATTGGGAGAACAAAGTGATGTTCAAAGTATTATTGCCAAATAAGCGGAGGAAGATATTTTACTTTATATTAGAAAAAACCACAAAACTTTTGTGCAGTTTTTTGGGGTTTATTTGGTTGGTTTTTTCTTTTTCTTTGCTTTGGAATGTGCCATATAATTCCTTTAGCAGAAACATAAACGTTGGGCTTTTGCCTTATTAAAATAAATATTTTTGCTTTTTGCCTTATTAGGATATAATGAGCTAATTTTTGCCAATAATTTGATCTTCATTGTCTAATACTTATATTAATTGGGTGGTTAAATGCTTCCTTGAGACATCCTAGTTGTCTTCTGCAGGCAGCAGATGTATCATTAGCAGGAAAATACCTAAAATTATAAAAAAATCAAGTTGATTCCAAGTCAAAATGGGCTGGTATTTCTTCATGCAAGGAAAGCTGAACTCTTTATGCAAAGTTTTCTGCCAGGTTCTTGTCCCTTCTCATCCATGTTGGATTCAGGGGTGTTCAGGGCTGCTTTTTAAGAGAGAGACACCAAACTTCTGTGTTTTTTTCCAAAGAAAATTATTGCCTGCAGAAGATCTCCCCAGTTCAGAGGAATTCCAGCACAATGTGAAGTTGTGGCCACAGAAGAATTTCAGCTTTGAGAGTAAACTCTAAAATATTCTGAGAATTATTTCTGTAATCATTCTCCTTAAGAGATTTCCTGGTTGCAAATCTGCAAATACCCAGTATTTATTCTAATAAACAACCCAGAGGGCTCCACAGGGACACTCTTGCCCCTTTAGAACAGAATAAATAATATCAATTTTAATGATATTTTAACAAATGCTGTGGTGCTGCTTCATAATGGGCCACCACACTGGGAAAAGTGAGTGTAAGGACAGATAAAAGAGATTCCTGCCAGAATTTCCATGGCACAGAATTGTTAAAGAATGCACTTTTTCTTTTAAGCTTTTCTAACTGGGCATCCATTTCTAGCAGATGGCTACAAAATTTTATTATTTAGAATTCTGCAATTAGCTAATTAGAATTTTGAGAAATTAGCAGTATAGAGCCTTAATCATGGTGAGGTTTTGCACAATGTATTTATAATATTATGGCTTATCCTTACGAGGTGCAGGCTGTGCTCTCCCAAAAATTTAAGTGCAATTCCAAGTGCACATGTGTAATGATTTCCTCCTAAAAACACTGGAATGATATTTTCTTGTGGAAGTTGGAAATTCACTTTCTTGCTGATAGAGTTGCTTGTAATTTAAGACAGCCAGAGTTGTCTACTGTACAAATTATAGAGTATTGCTCTTTAGGGTTTTCATGAATAGTGACAAATTATCCATTATATAAAGAGATTAATTTGGCTGAATAAGTTTTAGGATGCTTGGAGTCATTTTCAAATAAAGTCTGAAATCAAGATGTTCATCCATTCGTGTTTAGTTGTGAGGGGGAAGAAGTACAGATTATATAAATCATAAGATAATAAATGTGAACACCTTCTGCAAGTCTTCATAGCTGGTTAAAATAGAAAATAAAGTATTATCCTTTCTTTAAGTATTCTAATCATTAAATCAGTAGATTTCTGATGCAGAAACTTTCAGTAGGGAAAAAATTTGATTCAATATTTTATTAAATCCCCAGGTAATAAGATAAATATCAGTGCATGAGTCACTCCAGCAAATCTCAAGAGACACAGGATCACTTATCTTCTTAATTAAAATAAATCAACTTGATAAATGACGATTTTATGGCCAGTGTGCAACTGGAATTTAAAAAAAAAATATCTGCAGGAGGCTTTCAAAGGATCAGAGTGAATATTTACAGGCACCAGGGCTGGTGTGTGCCTTGCACAGTGAGGTGGAAGCACCCTTTGTGTGTCCTGAGGACAAAAAACTCTTCTTTTTCCTCTCCCAAAGGTCAGTGTGGTTGGCAAACCCTTCCCTTCTCCCTGTGCCCCCCAAAAATGAGAGTCACAATGCTGGATTTGCCACGTTTCAGAGGCAAAGACCAAGATTTAGACAGATTGGAGTCTTATCTTTGCTAAATAAAATTAAATTCTCTGTAGGTGCAAATTAAGTATACTTGGTTGAAACACAGTCAACTGAAATGTTTGGGTTTATTTAAGTTTTATTTTATTTTGTCTTTATTTTATTTTGTTTAATCTCCACGTGTGCAGTCTCCATCTCAGCAAATTGTGACTGCAAAGGTAGGAAATGAAGAGAGGGTAAATACTGGCTTTGAAGGCACCCCAAAACATTCCCTTGTCAAAGGCATTAGTAAGGTTTAATAAAGGACCTAAGATAAATGGAGTGCTTCTGGAATAGAACAGCCAAATCCTTTGGAAAAGTAAAGAGTTGGAAAAGGCTTTGAGAAAATAGACAGAAAACAAATTTTCTCCTTTTAATTCCAATTTTTTTTTATCAACTTCTAAAAAAGCTAAAAATGCCCAAAATCATCCACCTGGCCAAAACCTCTGTGGAGAGGTAAAAATTTATACCTGTTCAGCCTCTTCTGTGAATGGAAAACCCATTAAGAAAATAACTATTTTCAGTGGAGCCTTATCTGTTTCGACAGAATTTTGTTTTGCTTCTAATGCCATTTTAAAAGTATCAATATGTACACTGAGATAATTTTCTAGAACTCTTCAAAGCCAGTATTCTTCTATTTTTCTATTAATTAGTTCTTATTTTGCCCCACACCATTGCTGTGTTTATTGATGGGATACAAACATGTGCCTTTCAAATACAATTACTGAAAATATCATTTAGGAAACATTCCCTAGTCCTTAATTCCACCAAATTTAATGTGTCAGATGCTCTTCAAGAGTAAAGACATATGGGTATGGGTGGTTTCAGATTGCAAATTCGTAGGAGTATTTGGGTTTTTCAGGGTTTTTTATGATTAGTTTTGGATAATCAATACCTACTGCTAATTATTTTTCTTAGATAATGAACCTGACAAATTTTCCTTCTCAAATTTACTTTGCCAATTATTTCTGCCAGAGGTTTTCTATCACTATTTTTTTTTCCCCAAGGAAATTTAAAGTTTTTAATCTGAAAAGTTGGCTTTTTTGCTTACTCTGAATCAATGTCCATGGAAAATAATGGATCAAGATTTTAATTACAGTTTGATTTCTGTGTGAGTGTGGCCAATTTAAAGCCTGTAATTTGCAGGGTAGTTTTGAGCAGCTCTTAGCAGTGAAATTGCTGAAGCTGACATTGCTGGCCTGCAGGAAACTCTGAAAAATCGTCTCTTTTTTTACTGTGTTCCTAAAGAAACTAAATTTTACCATGGCTTTATATTTGCTTTTTCCTAACAGATAAATATCTGGCTTTTCTGGGAATCACTATTCAGTCCAAGACAGATTTCTTCCCCTTCTTCACTTGCAGCTTCCTCCCTCCCTATTGTCCCGTCTTGTTTCCTCACAAATACTCACCAAGTCATTGCTTTCATGATTGCAAGATGAGCTTTCACAGGGGAGGAATTCTGACATTCCCAGGGGGTTTTCCTGGAACAGACTTTCCACCAGGAATCTGAATATTTTCCTCTTTTTTTCCCTGCTTTCTCAGAAAATAGACCAAGAAAGGTCTCCTTGACTCTCCCACAAAAAGTGACATATCCATAAACAAAATAAATAAACACACAGAAGAGAGAAAATGTTCTTTCAGAAATCTGAATGGCATGAAATAAAACAATCAAAACAATAACTGCTTGCCATAAAGGCACTAATATATTTATTTACATTTCATAAAACCTGGATTTAAATGTGATTTTTAAGCATGTGCTGGTTTAATAGATGTGATTATGAGGTTGCAGTTTCTAGGGGGAAAATATAGGCAGCAAAAAGGAACTTTTGGAGTTAAGAAATTTATAGAAACATAGAATCATAAAAGGTTTGGGTTGGAGGGAACCTTAAAGCCCATCCAGCACCATGGGCAGGACACCTTCCACTACCCCAAGCCTCATCCAGCCTGGCCTTGGACTTCAGCTGATTTTATTCCTGACTTTTCTCTTAGGAAATGCATAATCATCACCACTGATGTCACCACTAAAGATTAGAAAGTCAGCATCGAATTTTGTGATTGTTTTTGTGCGTTCTGCCTATGCCTTTGAGGACAGTACCTAAAATTAGACAGCACAAGGAAAGTGTGTGTTTAAAAAAATTGAAAAAAGAAGTTGTTAAGGAGCTGATGCTGAAGCAAGTTCAGATATAAACAGTAGATTTAAAATAACACTTTACTGTAATGAGTAGAAATCATGACAGGAGAATAAAGCATAAGAAAATATCCTTGGGGCATAAGTGAGATGATTAGAAATATCATTAAAGCTAAAGCATCTGTTTGGATCCTTTGTGAGACACCCAATTCACCCACATGCACACATAAATGAGGCCTCAGTTTACTAATGCTGCAGTTTGAACACTAAATATAACATGCTTTGCATTTAAAGAACATAGAGATTAAATATGAGCTGCCTCCAAGAGAGGGGAGCTGCAGCAATGATTCGCTGTGGGTTTAAAGATCTCCTGCAAACAGGCAGATGTCCAACTCCAGCAAATATTCATTAAGGAAAATCTCACATCAGGCATCAATTTTACACCACAAACGTAAAACAAAGAGTATTTTTTAAAGGTTTGTAGGGAAAACAAAAATCTGTTAGTGAAAAGCAGCAGCAGGGAGGCAAATGCCCTCCTGTGAGAACAGGCCAGGTCCAGCTGGGGGCAGGAGAAGCTGGGACAGAGCCCTGGGATGCAGGAGATCCTCCTCCTCCTCCTCCTCCTCCTCCTCCTTGGCCCCACAAGGGGCTGAGAGACACGCTGGAAATTCAGTTACAGCTTGTGCAGGTGGATGTTTGACACACATCCCTTTCCTTTCCCATTCCTGTAGAGCCCAGCCCACCCTTTTGGCAGGTGTGCAGCTGCACCTCAGGCTGCTGGCATTAATATCCCAAACTGCTCTGCCATTCGTGTTCTCCACTCAGCTGGGATGTCTGCACAGACCCCAGCCCAATGTGCAGCCAGCTCTTGTCTGATTATCAGCTCCTTCATTATCGATTTTTAATGATTCCATTAATTTAAAATGGAACTTATCATTTCTGAGTGACTTTTTCTCAGTCTTTAGCCTCTTTACCCAGTCTTTAAAGAAAAAAGACTTCATCTATGTCTTATCTTTAAAAATATATTTTGATCCTGAAGAGTTCCTGCACATGAATGTCAAGTCTCAGAGCTAATGAAAGCACAGCTACAAAATTCCTCTTAGTTGGTTAAACCTCTTTGCAGAGCAAAACCAAAATAGTTTAAGAATGCTTTACCCTGATTTTTGGATGAGCTGAAGTGCCTTTGTGGATACACAATTCTAATGAGATTTGATCACAGTTCTGTAATCTACTTTCAAAAGGTCAGAAGAATAATGATTCATTTCCCCTAATGGTTTAACACCTCTGTAAAACAGGTTTTGGAAACATGACAAGGAAATAAATATATCCTTTCATGTGAATCCCCAGCTTCAAGGATGGAGGGTTATGATAACACAGACTTAGACTTTGATTTCCTTTTTGTGATAATAAATACTGACTTTATAATATTACAGGCTATCAAAGGGGTCTGTCTTTCTTACCCTGCTCTGCAGTAAGGCACATTAATAGTTAATTTAACTGGAGTTTTGCCTGCAGTTAGAAGATGATTCTGTCTATACTCTCAGTCAGCAGCAGCTGCAGGATGTACTCCAGAGCTCTACACATGTTCCACTAATGCTCTCTAGCTGGTTCTACCCTGCTTTTATTCTTAATCAGTGACTGATCATCAGTGACCTGTGTTTATTCAGCTGGGGTTTGTGGTATTAATCTGTGCTTGCACCCTCAAGCCTCTGCTCCCCTCATTTTTTGCTGGATTCTTTGGAAACCTCTGCTACATCTTCTGAATTCCTTCAATAGCTTTTTAGATCTGGCTTGCCAAGAACATAAAGCCTTTTTAAAACAACCTAGCCATGCATACATCCTTATCCTAGGGTCGTGAAATAGTTCTCTACACAAAGTAATAGGCCATTAAAACACACATTTATGTGTATAGCCATAAATGTGTGGTAACTGTGTGTTTTTAATATCTATTAGTTACAGCAGTATCATTGCTGTGTCACCAAAATTGCCTGACAGCAGCACAGCAGATATTGGTCACTGCTGGGAGGAGACCACAGAGCAGGTCAGGTGTGGGTGTAAATCTTCACATCAGGTGTGTTCTGCTCACTGCCCAGCCCAGCAGAGGTGTTATTATATTATTTTCTAGTTCAGAGAGGTGGCTTTGTGAGCTATGGAAATTTCTCACATCCCTTTTTCCATTCCAGACTTAGATGCTGGTTCACATCACTCTTGTAAGGAGAGAGAGCAAACAAATCTCCCAGAAGTGTCATGATGGGAAAATCAAGAGGTCCAGGTTGTTTTCTGTTGGGTTTTGTAGTTTTGTGAAGTGTTACAGAGCTTTGCACACACCAGAGGTGGCTTTGGGCTGGTTCCTAACTGCTGACAAAAATGCAATTCTTGCCTTTTCTGTGAATTATGAACTAAAATTTATTCAGCTGTCGTGTTTTCAGTTGTTAAAAACTGAAAGAAATTAGGTGAACCAAAGTAATCTTCATGTTTATATAGGATGTATTATTAACACACCTCCCGTGCTAGTGCCACTTCCAGGCATTCTTGTAATAACTGTATGAAAATAAAAATAAACAGTGCTAATAAACTTTGCCATCAGGAATGCAGTCACTCTGATACTTTTAGGCCAGAGTCCTGAAGGCTATAATAATTATACTTAAATGTTCCCAGAGTATTTATGTGTGTTCCTTTTAAAAGGAACAGATTTTTGCCCTTAAGGCCCACTCAAGTCTCAATGATTTTAATTAGTGACACACATAGCTTAATTCAACTTACTCTACGTGCACTTTTAGGAATGTTTAAGTCAGTTAACAGCTCTCCATATTCAGGGAGCTGAAGGTGTATGGGAAGTAGATTTAATGAACAATTCTCTCAGCTCCAAGAGGAGACTGGCTCTGGGTGGATGTGGTTAAAGCACCATCAGAACCACAGGCTGGGCCAGCCTGGGGTGGAGGGCACTGAGCAGCTCTGGCTGATTTGGGCAGGAGTGGCAGGCTTGGGCTTTTTAGCCAGATTCAGTCAAATTCCTGACTGAACCAAGCTCCTCTCAGGGGCTCAGATCTGGGCAGTTTTTCTCACGACTTTCTGCTGTCTTCCCCTCTGTTTTACAATCCTGTGTGAGCTCCAGGACCATGGGATTTTCAAAGAAGCTGTAAGTCCACGTTGCTGTGTTTGCAGTGTGTGAGACCAAGACTTTTGTCTGGGTCCCTTCGTGTCCTTCTTATCTTATTCAACATTCAGCTTTAAAAATGAACCTGAGTGATAAATGAGACCCTGGGTGAGAAGGGACAGCTGTGACCCCAAAGCCATGACAGGATGAGCATGTCTGGGTGTTCTTACATCATTTTGCAGTTTGAATTTCTCCTTCCCTCCGCTTTTTATTCTTGTGGCCTCTTCAGCTCAAGATTTGATAACACTTTAGTCTTTGATTTAATTTGTTGCATTTCAAAGATATGTCATAATTTCCTTAAATTTGCTTCATATATTAAACTGTAAGGGAATCTAGAAACATTGCTCTGAAGACCTGCCTGTCTCTCCGAGATGTTTTTTTTTACTGGGATATCATAACACTGAAATATTTTCGGTTATTGAAGTTACATTTCCATCAACAAGGCAATAGAAGTAAATCTGAGGGAGCAGTGCTTTGACTGTGTTCTCTACATTCACTATTTACATTTCTGTTGGAATCTCTCCATTGCAGGCTGGGAGTTTTGTCACAGAGATGATTATAGAGGTTGTACCTCTCATAATTATCCTTTGGTGTGAGACACTCTGAGAGAAGAACAAAGGCTCTGCTTTAATCTGGGCAGGTCACAAGCCAGGTTTGCATTTGCAAGCCACATTTTAGGTTGGCTTAGTTTTCAGGGGGGAAGGTGGGTATAAAACAAAGGGAGAAGAGCTTTGAAGTGTTTGGTGCTGTTAACCAGAGCCGTGCCTGGCTGTGCCAGGGCTGATGGAAGCGGAGCTCAGTGGGGTCGTTGCCTTCTCCATGGGCCAGGCAGACAGATCCTTCCCCTCACAGCAGCTGTGCCAGTGTTGTTAACACCCTCCAAACTCAGCCTCCCTGGGCTGGGCCTTGACCAGCCAGGTTTTCTGGGTGTGTGGCACACGGGCAGTGTGTGATAGGCTGAGACCCCAAATCCTCCGTGTGCACCTCAGCGCCTTCCTCCAACAGCTTCACTTTGAGGTCAGGTCCAAAGGGGGCTGGAATGAATCAGGTTCTTGGGGTTTGATTGTGGGAGTATTTAGTCTGGAGAAAAGAAGGGCTTGGGGAGGCCTCGTGGCTCTCTCCATCTCCCTGACAGGAGGGGTGTGGTGGGATGGGGGTCAGGCTCTGCTCCCAGGGATGGAGGGACAGGACAGGGGAAATGGCCTCAGGCTGTGCCAGGGGAGGGTCAGGCTGGGTAATGGGAAAAATTTCTTCACTGGAAGAGCGGTCAAACCTCAGAACAGGCTGCCCAGGGAGTGGTGGAGTCACCATCCTTGGAAGGGTTAAAAGGAGGAGGAGATGTGGCGCTCCGTGATCTTCTCTGGTGGGTCTGGGGGTACTTGGTTGAAGGTTGGACTTGATCCTCTTGGAACCTTTCTGTTCCTATGAATCCCTGGTTCTGATTTGGCTTTGGGTCAGAATTGAAACAGAGATTGTGGATTTAGGATTTGGCCCATTCAGCTGCACATTAAACTGAGACTGAAGTCTCTGCACTGACCCCTGAGGAGGTTTGATTGGTTTTTTGGTAGCATAAATGTTCCAGTTCCAGTTCCAGCCTACATATCACACTCCTACCAATTCTATCTCATTTTCTCTTTAATTCTTATAGAATAATCTCAGGAGGATATAGGAGCAGGACACTTAAAAAAGTTTATGTACAATTATTACTTTTCTAATTAAAATAATGTACACATGTACTGTTATTAATATGACAAAGCAAAATCCAAAACCACCCCTTTAATCACTACAATGTGACTTGAAAGGCAATTTCTGCATAATAATAACTGAACAAGATCTATAAATGTCAGACATTAATCACATTCCTTTAAGAAAGAGGCGTTTCACTTTTGGTAAAAAGGCAAATAATGCAAGAGAGGAATTTTATTCCTGATATGCATCGAATAACATAAGAAATCAGGATTATTTGCAACTATCTGTTCTTTATTGTGCTGTACAGGTGCTTATTACTTAAATGAGCCTGTGGATTAGATATTTAAAGAAGGAAAAGCAAAATATGCAGCACCACGAAGGTGAAAAAAAAGCATTTTGTCCTGATAGGTGCTGCCTTTGAAGTCTTCATGAATTAATGGCATCAAAGCTAATCCCTGAAATGGCTTGGATGAAGAGTTTGTGAGTCTGGGATATATCACATTTACAAGGAAAATGGAAAATTACACCTCTTTTTTCAGTAACAAAAATATTTTTGCAATCTTGGAAAGTGTTATTAAAGGTAATTGTTGACCTGAGATTTTTTTTTTTTGGTGGATTCTCTAACTGGTAATTGTTCCATATGTCCTCAATTTGGGGACTTTCTCTTGGCGTATCGACTTTAAAACATTCAGAATCTTTGATTTTAAGAAAGTTCTTCTAAATGTTGTACTTTATACCTTAATACACACTTAATACACGCAAAAATTTAAATAACTTTTATTTTAATATATAGAAATATACTGAAGCATAATTTTTCTGTGCATGAGATTAATGATAGGTCAGAGGAACTACTTATATTTTGGTACAAATAATTCAGGAGATATAAAAAGATTCTAGAGGGAATCTTAAAAGCCACTTTCATATTTCACAGACACACATGTGAAATCTCTTAAAGAGAGTTTTAGTCTTAAAATGGAACTCCATTAAAGCAAAAGGTATGATATGGTTCAATAAAACCCAGATTAAATGAAAGGTTTTGTTCTGGGGCTCAACAAAATGCTTTGGTGTGGCTGCATCAATTGTAAAAGTCTTTTTCCTGGTCCAGTTACCACGTTTCCATAAATGGATAGAATTTAACTGCTCCCTTCATGTGTAATTCAGAATTTACAGCTTAAATGCTGTCTAAAAACCTGCACATTCACATTTCACACAGTGCATGCTTTCAGTAGAACCTGTCACCATTTGCATAAACACAGCTCTATCCACTCCCATAAATAACTGTAAGATACACCATCTCCATCTCTGTTATCCCATAAAGCCAAAGGCAGATATTTGATGCTGTAATAATGGTCTAAAAACGACAGAAATTGAATTTTAGTCCATTGTTATGGTGGCACATAATAACAGAGTTATTCTCATTTGTTTAACTAAATCCTGGTTTGTGTGGAATCAAGGCAGGAGCTGCTGCTGCACGTGGATATTGTTGTGTCTGTGGCTGTGTCACATTTTGGGGAAGGCTTCCTGCTTTCTGCTTATTCCTGGGGTCTGGAACAGTATTCAAAAAATAAATGTAAATATTTGTAACTGAAATGTAATGTAATTCTTTCCTCCTGGCCTGGCTTTTCCTCCTCCCCTGTAAAGTCTTCCTATTAATCTTGTAATATCTCTTTGCCAGCTGCCTGGACAAACTCTAATTCTCTTTTGATGGCCAGCAAGCACTCAGTGGAAGAAGGAATATTCAGAGCAGAGTATTGCAAATTTAAAGCACTTCTGTAAACCTGGCATTGGCTTTCAACAAGCTCACATATTATAATTACATAACTTTTAAATACATTGAATTTATCTGCCTTAAAACAGTAAAAATCACATCTCAGCAATGAGCAAGAAGTAGAGACAGCAGGTCAGTGTTTGTGTTTCATGATAAAATTTAAAGTATTTACCAAAGCTGAACCTGTAAAGAAAATAAACCTGGAAATAAAGCTATAACCACTGTGTCAGCTGCTAGAAACTAATTTTGAAGACTCACCTGGCACTCCTTTTCAAAACAGCATTTCCGGAGAGCAACTCCAATTAAAATACTTCACTGATCTGATTCTGTGTCCTTTTTCAACTTGACTGAGAAGAAATTGCATCCATGGATGAGGTCAGATCTCTGCCCCATAGCATTTTCATGTGTGGTCCCCTTTCAGAGTGTGCAGCCAGAAATTTCTGTCTAAAAGTGCAAAGCTGGGCTGTGTTTCCACAGAACTCACAGGGTTTCACTGGAAATTGTGGTTTCATGGTCAGGCACTGCCTGTCCAAGTAATTGTGATTGCAGTAAATAAACAGAGAAATGCAGTGTCCATGATGCCTCTCTAGTAGAGTGTCACACAGCTGGAGGATTAGATAGAAAGGAAATATTTAGCATAAGTAAATAAGAAAAATTTATTTAAATTTTTTTCCTCAGTTAGCCAGCTAACTCTGGAGGGAAGGATATGATCACAAGAAGATTCTTCTTTCTTCTCCAAATTTTAACTTTCCATCTGAGCAAGGGGGGGCTTTTAGAGACTAATTGCTTTTGACAGTTATCATAAGGATTGTTTGTTTAAGGAGCAGATGCCTTTGTGTTGAAGGGCAATAAGGAAAAAGGAATTAAATATACATATATAAGGGGAGAAATGAGAGTCTCTGCAGTGATTTTCCTGAAAGGAAGATTTGCAAGCACACACAAAAGTGAGAATAAAGAAAGGAGAGATATTGACAAGCAAGGAAATGAAAATAAAGTGTCAATATTTCCCTTGAGTAATTAAATAAGAGCATTCTCGTGCCTGACCCATTTTAGGGGGAGGGAGACTGTAGTTCACTGCAGTGCTATAAAGGACAGAGAGCCAAGTTTGCCTCCAGTTCCATGGACTCAGTGGAGGACTGGGCTTGGGGCATGTGCTGACCTGTTCCAGTCTGCCTCCTTCAAGCTGTCAGCCACAGCCTCAGTAAGACCCAGACAAAAAACAAAAAGGGCTTTTTTAAAAAATGTTTACCTTTAAATCTGGGTCAGGTTCAGGATCCAGTCCCTGCTGCTGCTCCACAAACTTCTGGTAGTGGAAATGCAGTGCTGGGGCCAGAACGAAGGACACACGAGGAGGCAAAAACTCATTAATGCCATTAAAGCCAAATTATTGGGCTGTCTCTATTAGATATGTAAAAAAGGCTTCAGTTCCAACTGGAATGTGGTGCTGAGTGTGGGGCACATCCTACCCACAGTTTGCACTTGGCTCTCAGTGGATTCCAGTTTGTTTTGTTTACCCTGGGCAGGACAGGGATGCTGGCACTGGGAGGGCTCACAGATCAGTTTACTGATGTGCTCCTGTAATCCTTGCAGACTGTAAGAAAATAATTTAAAAGCAAAATTGTTTGTGTTACACTGATGTAGATGAGGTTTATCTTTGTAATCCTAAAACTAGATTACTTACCTGCCAGCAAATGTCTTTTTTCTTTTTTCTGTAAATTATGAAAAATGTTAATATCAGTCACTTTAGTTCCTGGGAAATCTTCTCAGATTTGCGATTCTGTTGTGTAAATTAATAGCTCAGCTCACTAGAGAAAAATATTGCAAATGTATTTTGGCATCATATAGATGTAGACAACTTGTAAGGTAATATATTTTCTTCTAGCAAATACATGTCAAATTAGCTGAACAGGTTTTAACAAGCGTGTCCTCATTCCTTCAGCAACTGAGAATACACTTGCTGGATTCTCAAAGCAAATTAGGCACTCAGCTCCCTTAAAAACAGAAATAGGTAATAAAAGTTACTCTGCTCTTCAAGATTTGAATGAACTTGAAAATTCCATTTAGTTCTTATAAAAAACCCAACCAAACAAAGCATTTTAGTTGCTGCTGTATGTGCTTACCCACCTGCTATGTCTTGTAAGTTTTTCAAGATCAGACATTAATTTTTTTCCTGTGGTCTTTAAACCATCAGAACTTTGCCACAAAAGACACTTTCTTGTATAAAGAACTGTTAATTACATTGCTGTGCCAACACCTTAACCTCCTGTGCCAAGGCTGGCATAATTTAAGGTCATGGAAATGTAGAGTTCAGCTGCACCGAGCTGGTTTTCAGGTAAGTATTTTACTCTACATTTGCAAAATGTCATTTTCCTTCCCTGCTCATCGTGGCTGAGGTAAATTATAGAGAGGAGAACTCAAAAGAGGTTCTGCAGCATCACTGAAATTTCGTGTGAGGCTTATCCTGGTACAGAGCCCCGAGCAGGGAGAGGGGAAGGGGAGCACGGTGCCTTTGCAAGGTGGCTGTGTGCCCTTCCATCAAATAACCACAAAGCTTTTGTGGAATCACATCTGGCAGCACTCAGGAGTCAGGAAATGCTCAGGAAGAACAAGGTAAGACCTGTGCCTTGGCAACCTGAGATGTTCACAGTGAAAGAGGCAAAGTTCTGACTGGTCTGCTCTGTGCTAAGAGTTGGAGAGGGGTAGAAGAAGATTTCTGATCTCTTTGTTGAAAATATATTAAGTCAAAGAGAAAAATACGTGCAAAATTATTTTCATGATATTTTGGAAGTATAAATTAAGCTCAGGAGAAAAAAAACCAAATGTAGTTGTGGTTTCACTGAAGTTTGAGTGTCCCTCTTGCTCAGCTCGTGCCCAGCCCTGTGGGCTGATTTCCCACCTCTCATTCTTTCTGGAGGTGTCAATACCAGCCACTGACAAAACACCTAAAGTGACAAAAACACTTAAAAAAATATTCAATATTCAAAAACTACTCATCCAGTCATCCCTGCATGTTTGAGATCTCCATTATATGGACAAGCAGTAAATTTCCTATTGAAAACATGGGTAAGAAAAGGATACAAGAGTACAATAATGTCAGTTTCTGCCACAGAAAGGTTAAAGTCATAATATTTCTTCTTTTAACTTCATATTTCTTGGGAAACATCAACTCACACTTCAAAATAATTGGCCAGTGTGAGCTGACAGATCTGCTCAGAGCACAGAGGTCGTTCCCAGGTGCAATGAGCCTGATCTGGCTGAAGACAAAGATTACAGAGGACTTGCAAGGACGAAGGAAAAGTAGAAAATTCCTCATCTCTGTGGATGTTTTCTGAAGGAAGATATTAAAAAACAGGTAAGACACTGACTTTAAAGCTAACAAAGCTTCCCAGAGTCTGTATCACTGAAGTTCATTTACAATGGTTGTGAATTCATTTATTATTGTTGGTCAGGATCACCATAACTTCTATTTCTGCTGTGCAATTTTGCTGCCTCCCTGACAATTTAGTAGGAATATTTTCCTTCTCTCATCCATGACAATACCACAAAACAGTGAGTTGTCATTCCTGGGAAAGACATACCTGAACTGCACTTTATTCCTGCATTCAGATTGACAGTGATTAATAATCATCCCACATGGGGAAAACTTCATCCAAACCATCTATTTTGTATTTACTCATGAGAGCACCGTGTGTTGCTGTAAAACACTGAGGTCATGATGACTTTATTCTCTGGTTTTCTCTTATCCCCAAGACTTGTCATTGCACTGTTAAAGAAAAAAAAAGGTGAAAAAAAAAAAAAAAACAAACAGTTGATTTTTATTTGTTTCATTGGTGCCACCTAAATGTCTTAGAAATGGATGCAGTGCAGGTCTCAGGAGCTGAACTCAAGTGGGGCCACAATTACATCTTCCCATTTGGCTGTGAGCTTTTGCCTCCCCTTTCATCTCTGAGGAGCATTTCCCGTCCTCTGTTTGTGTTCTTCACACAGAAAGCTTGGGTGGAGCAAAACTGAGTGCAGAGGCAAATAACAAATTAACTGTTGGCTTCAAACCCTTTGTAAAAATCTGGCTTGGGATAAATGACAGCACTAAATTTAATGGTTTCTCTTTTTTCTTTTACCAAAACAAAATTGTCTTCTTATTAGAAACAAATCACTCTAATTGGCCTCTCAGCCTGGAGAGTAAGTTCCTCATTTTTTTCCAAATAAAATACAAATATATAATGATTTAAAATATTTCTTCTGTTCTCACTGTATGCTCATAAAGTGTACAAATCATTAACTTAAATATATTTTATTCAGTATAGGAGTAATTTGCTTTACAGCTTATTTTGCTTTATTTTATTTTTTAAAGCTATATTTGCTTTTGGAAAAAAAATTACCATAAAAGTAATCTTTATATATCATCACCCCTGAAATAAGGTACATCCACAGTTTAGATCTTGATAACAAAATTAAGACCTGATTGTTCTAAGTTATCAAACCCAAAGTAATCTAATCTAATTTTATGAGCATGGACAATAATTCCTGTCTTCCAATAACATGAGGGTTTTTTAATAGAAAAAATTAATGTTTCAATGGATTTATGTACAGAGAAGATGAAATAAATGTGGTTTAAAATGTGCATAGTTACAATGAATGAACAATTTAGGAGCAATCAATCTGTCACCCACTTTAATCTTTAAAACAAGCATGCAATCTAATAGTGTTTTGTAAAATTACATTTGTCTTTTAAACTACAGCATCAGAATATGTATCAGATAAACAAGATAAAAATGTACTGCTTCTGAATAACTGAATTATGATAATGTGTAAATAAATCAGGAAATTTTTACTACACTATAGTGTAAAGTAGTTTTTAAACACCTTAGGAAAGGTGATAGAGGCAAAGGATTAGATATAAAAATAATATAAAGAGTAAATGTTGACATTGCAAGTTGGAAGGTGCCTGTGATTTTATTTTGCCAGTGCTTATATATGACCCTGATGGACAGAAATAGAATAAATATGAATCCAGAATTAATCTATCTATTAATATCTTGTTCACAGTCCATTTTTAAAATATGCATATATATATTCCACAATTCTGCCCCACAGGCCACTTGGAAATTACAATTAAAGGACAACTCTCCTAATGTCCTCTAGCTGGCAGTTTACATGAATTCTGATTTTAGCATCATTTTCCTGAGTGTATTAGAAAATAAAAATCACGAGGGGACACTTGGTTGAGAGAATGATTCTTTTTATCATGTACCCCAAAACCAGAATAACTTGAATCAGATCACACAAAGATTAAGGAAAGAGAAGAGTTTAAAGCTGTAAATCTTTTGTGTCCTTGTGACCCAGGAGGTTCTGTGACCAATATCCCCCCGAGAACCAAGTTATTTCTTGATTTGCTGCCACTGTTCAGTAGCTGTAAGAGCCTGAGAAAAGGAGGCAGGACAAATTTTAAGTGTGTGATAATTATTGTGCACTTAAACGAGTGCTTAAGTACATTGCTGGAGCTGGGCCCAGTGACCTGAGCTCTCCCTGAAAGCCAGTGGAACACAAAACATTTGTGCCTGGTCCTGCAGGATGGAGCTTTTAACATCTCACTATTAGAAAAATTAAATTTTAACCTTGTCTTGCTAATTCCAGTTATTACTGGGGCCGTATTTATGCCCCAACTTAAAGTGCAGTTTATCACTTGGCTGCTTTAACCTTTGGACATCCTCTCCCTAACATTCTTTTAAACATCAAAATATCCTCCAGCTAATTATAATTACGTTGATTTCATAAATGAAGAATTTTTCTCATTATGTAAAAATCAAAAATATCAAGGAAAACGTGGTGGGGTAGATAATTGTTTTTTTTTTTTAACTAAATGGATTGACTTACAAAAACAAAAGATGTAATGGTTGCAAATTCCTGGAAATGTGAAGCATGATGATTGTACTCTGGATCACCCTGATGGAAAATGCCAGGAGTCAAAGTTTTCAGTTATATGGCTGGTTAATAGCTTTGGCAATTTTTATTGTGCAACAGTTATGTTTTTAATTGCTAGATGCATCCTGAGCAGTGCTAGGCAATAAAAAAATAGGAAGATGTGCTTTTATCAAGCATGACTCACTTAATAACCTTGAATTTAATATGGATTTGCCCAGCCCTTATGTTTATCTCTTATGGTAACTTCCACTAGATACTAATAAGTTCCTAGATATTAATGAGTTAGTAGATACTAATGAGTTACTAGATACTAATGAGTCACTAGATAATAAAGAGTTAGGCTTTTTGCTTCATGATTTTCTGAAGGCTCGAGCAGAAATTTTCAGAGCTGTTGATGTTTGTAAGTTGAGTTTGCAAAGCTTTAACAGCCAGAACTCTCCACCAGAAAACTCCCTGTGCCTGGCAGTGATGTTTGCAGTGGGTTTTGGGGGGAGAAACTTCAGCCTTGGTCAGATTATCCACGAGACACACCATGGAAATGCCAGGTTTCTGCAGAAAATATTCGCATAATGTGCCAGACATAAAGTGACATCACATCAAATTGCTCTTTGAAAACTTGGGAAATGCATAAATTTGTGTCCATTGTACAGGTATTTAACTTCCCTTTGATCTTACTGGAGCATTCCTCTACCTTCACTATTTTTATCTGGAAATCTCAGCCTAAAACCTCCTTTTTCTTCTGCCTGGCCCCCTTTCTGGATGTGGTGCTCCACATGAGGACAGCTGGGAGCAGAAAAGCAGCTTTCTGTTCTTGCTTTGCATCATTTTCTGCTACAGCATAAAGAAACTTTGGATCCTCACCTTGAAACACTCCTGAGGGTGAAATTTGGATCACTTCAGGAGGTTTCTTCTCACTGCTCTTGGACTCACATGAGTAATTCAAAGGACATAAAGCATTTACAAGAGAACATGTTAGGGACTGGCACCTTTAATCAGCACCTTTGCAAATGCAGAATGGAATTTCAATTGCTTCTGCTGCTCACTGGCACTGAATGACAGAAGGAGTCTGTCCACCCAAAGTCTGCCTGTCCAGCAGCCGGGGACGAGGGCAGCCTCACCTGCACAGCAGTGAGAAATACTCACCTTTTTGGGTGCCTCCTGAAGCATTTCCCTCTGATCTACAAGGGACTGGAGGAAATGTGAGACTCAGGTAAATTAGATGTCAAATCTTTTGGCACCAGCATCTCTCTAGGGCTGCAGAAAAGCCCCTGCACAGAGGTGACACCTGTGAACATTTGTGGGTGCAGGGGGCTCACAGAGACCCCATTCAGTGTCTGGGAAGAGCAGCCCCTGCCCCAGGTGTCAGCCCCTGGCTCACAGCAGGTTCTGATGCCCTGGCAGGAGCCAGTCCTCATCATGCCAGTCCATTAATCACTTTTCAGGAGGCCAATTTCCTGCAGCCACTCTCCATTTCTTCCAGGGATTCGAGATAGATTTAATTTTTCCCCTGAATGCATTAACCTGAAGGAGCAGCCTACTTAATTAAAACAGATATTGTTTCACTTTCTTTAAATATGCAAATGTCTTTATTAGACTGAGTGTCATGTGCTGTACTTCCTGCTTAATTAATCTCAACCTCATCTTGATTTGCCTCAATGGGAATAAAACTCCCCCACTTATTTTTGGTGACTTACCTCAATCCATTCCCTGCAGTGGGTTTATTATCAGGAGCAATCCCTTTCCCACGTGGCACAGACCATCTGTGGATCACTAAATACCCTTTGTGTAAGCACCTAAGGCAGTAACATAAATATATATATAGGGCATGAGGGGTTAGGTTGAAATTTGGGGGTTCAGTGAATTTAGGGAAACCCCTCACAGGTTTCAGCAGAACCTCAGGGCTGTCTGTAGGTCTGCACCTGATGAGGGATGGAGGTTTTCATCTTTGACATTAATTTAGTTCCCATCTAAGGAAGGATGTTGTAATTTTCTCAGTCTTGGATATCTCTTTGCTGTATATAAATAGTAAAATAGTAGAATAGGATTCCCAAAGGAAGAAAAGCAAATCCAAAAGATAACTATATGACTTGTCTTGTTTAAACTTTCCTGTTACAGGGGTAATATTTCACTATGAAGATTTAAGTATTTGTAAAGCTTCTACAAAATAAATTTGATTACATATCTAACAATGAATCAAAACTTTAGATTGAAATAAATTGCTTCAATATCTTCCTGTAGCTACATGAAATTTATATCAATAACCAGAACTAGTTTACTTTGACCTTATTTTTCAATTTAATTTCGTTGAAATTCCAATTAAACAGATCTAAACCCACATACTTTCACATTCTGCTATATTGGTATCCAATCTGTGCAAATACTTTCATCCACTCAGTATTGTGAATTTGTCAGAGATCAGTCACGTGGCAGACAGTAATTTGTTAGGTCTAAAATTAATTGGACAAACAAATCAATGAGCTCCTAATAGTGGTTATTGGGCTTTTTTATTTGACTTCCTTAGTTGTCTCTCCCTCAGAATTACTCTGCATATTAAATTACTAATTAATACAGCAGTACTTTAGCTTAGTTTGTGTTTCTGGTGCACTCTCAGCCAGTTTTCCAAAAGGAAATTCTATGCCAGTTCTTTCAGGAGTATTGTTATTTCTTCTTCTTGGCATTTTCACAGTATCCACCCATTTTTTCAGCACAGCAAGCAGTACAAACCCACAGCTCAATGGGAGTGGTCCATTTTTGTATGCAGAAGGAATTTTCTCATAAATTAAAACTTACCTGAATCTGGTTCCATCACCTTTCCTCAGCTTTTTGGAAAATCCTGAAGAGAGCAGAGAGACCAGTTTGAGATAATTAATTTTTTAGATTTTAAGTGGTCTCTCAGTAAGCTGTGACATGTCCAGAGCCACCCAACATGTCCTGTCCCAGTGACCTGAACTGTCCCTCTGAGCCACACCTGATCTGAGTCACAGCTGATGTCCCCTCATTGCCACTTCCCAAAACCCCTGAGGAGCACCTGTGGCTGGGCAGGTTCTGCAGTGGGAGCAGTTTGAACTCACCCTTTTCTGGCACAAACCCCTGCTTTGCACCTCTCCAGAGTGTCCCATCACCCCAAGGAAACTCTACACTCGTTTCAAAGAGGAAATGTTAACTTCTTTCTTTATGAGGAGCAGCATGTAAATCAAGTTCTGCTGCTCTTGAAGTGCTGAAGTTATTCTGCATAAACTGACTGTAAATTCTCTCACTGTGGATTAATAGGGTCGTTTCATTTTACAAAGCACAAGTCCTTTGAACTGGGGAAAATTCCAAAAGCTTGGTCTCAGGAGGAGACCTCAACCTACCAGGATAAATTATTATTTCTAGTTCAACAAACTTTCCAAGAGCTACAAAAATATTGCATTAATTTTTGCTGCTGTTAATTGAAATCTCTGTGAGAATATTCCACGAATATTCCATTGTCTTGCTACAGTAACTGTGGGATGAATCCTCTCCCTTAGGAAGCTCCTGAGAAGGGCACAGCTGGAGAACCCTTCCAGCTCCTGGAGTCTGGGACATCCAAGTGTATGAAAAACAACAGGAGATCCCTCCAATATCATTGTTGTGCTTCTGTGGGTAAGGAAAGTGTATTGGATGTAGTTTTCAGTGTAACCACGTTGCTTGCTGTGGAAATTATCCATTCTGGAAGTATCCTTTGGTAAAGGAGAGAAGGAATTTAATGGCAGTCTGTTTCCCCACAAAACCCTCAAATCTGCCCATACTCTTTCCTGACAACTTTTTGATCTCCCAGTGAAGCAAAAAGCAAAATAACTTCAAGTAATTGATATAAATGTTTGTAGTGATGGCAGTAAAAATCCTATCTTCAAGAAATACAAAAATAGAAATGACACCTTTTTATCTGCAGAAAAGTGAGTTATTTATCTGTATTTAGGGCTGTATATAAAGGAATGGGAGAGACCAAACAAAGCAGAAGATTGCTTCCACTTTTTGTGAGTAACAAATAAATAGTGGAAGTAAATGTTAGAAGAAATGGAAGTAAATAAGCACTGTTGAAAAGAGCACGGACTTTGATAGGAGCCTGTGACCCCTGACAGTCCCTCAGCTGGGCAGCATCATCCCATTACAGGATTTGGGCTCAAACCACACATCACAGCAGGACTGCAGACAGAAGCCAAGGAAGTCTCAGTCCCATTTATTTTAATCTCCATTGTAAAGGGATTTATACTAATGGAACACAATTACATTAGCCCACAAGATTTTAGAAGAGAACTGATATATAATTCCATTCTATATCGTTTGTAGTTGTCTAACTAATTAGCAATTATAAATAATTCCCTTTGGATTAATTGCTTAGATAGCATTCAGAATATAAATCTTTCCACATAACATTTATACTATTCAGACTGAAAAGCCTACTTTGATTTTATCCTTGGCTGACTTTGAACCCAGGTCACTGAACCAAAGTAGTATAAATCATCTCTTCCTACCCAACTTGTACTCCAGGTTTATGCTATTTATACAAAGCATTCTGTATTCTTTTGATTTCAGCTTGATCTTAATCCTAATTACTTAGGAGTAATTTTTGTAAAAATAAAAATATTGCTTGCAAATAGATAAATGAAATTTGTCTCTGCCACTGAAATATCAGAGATCTTAAGTGCTCTATGAAAATGCACTGAACTTAGGTTGATGAAGAGCTTCTCTAGGCATAAGACTCTTCTATCCCGTGTGGTCCTCTCTTAAATCTCTGTTTGGATGGTTTAAATTAGATTTCATTACATCCAAGTCCTAATTTTCATAACAAAATCCTTCAGGAGGATAATTCATCTTCTATGCAGCCAAACAGGAGCTTCAAAAGATCATATAGGTGATACCTTATCTCAGTTTGGGAAATAAAGGAAATCAATTATAGTCCATCTGCTCTTGAGTGAAAAGCCTCCAACTGTGGAAAGATGCTGCCACAAACTTCCTTTATAAAAAGGCCAGAAAATTTCAGAAGTCAGTTTAGCAAAGGGCTTGGATAAAAACTGAAACCTCCTGTTCTTTCACTTTCTGTAGTGGCTCCACAGAGGTGCTAAAGCCTGGCCTGCCTTGGCATGGACCTGCTGGGAGCACTGGGCTGGTCCTTGGAGAACCCAGAGCCCTGGGAAGGGAATCAGGGGCAGGTGAGGAGGGACCAGCAGCCACCCACCCACAGGGAGACAGTGGGGCACCCATCCTCACCCTCCTTTCCTCCAAAGCTTCACTGGTGTGGAAGCACCACTGCAAATGCAGGAAGAGTGACAGAAACCAAAGCCAGCCCGAAATCAGAGCCCAGATAACCCTGATGCAAGAGCAATATGCAATAAAAATCAACAGCGACAGAAGCAGCAAGAGACCAGAGGTGCTTCTGCAATCCTTATTTTCTGACTTGGTTTTCCTGGGCCCATGTGATTGCATGAGGCAGATCACACACAAAAAATTGCTGTGGTTTTGGAGGGTTCTTTGCCCAATTCCATCAGAAATCCTGATGGAGCTGCTCAGACTCCAGCAGCCATCAGCTGTCAGGAAGGGAGGGACGTGGGACATTGTCAGGAGCTTGCACACTTCACTCTGCCCTGGGTTTCCTGCCTGTCTGCTTGTTTACAAGTCCTAAGGAAAAACAAAACAAATATTGCTGAAACAAACACAACTGCAGTGGTGTATTTCACATGCAAAATGAGGGGTTTGTGGCTCAACAATAAAACACCATGGAAGTGGTGGAGGAAAATATGCATCATAACTGCTACAGAGATTAACAATGTCTGCAAATTGCCTGAAAGAAACCTAGTGTTTGTTTTCCAAACAGTTGCATTGAGGAAAATACATTACCCAATTAAGATGAAAGGGATAACAATCTTGGTGAATTGTTATTGTAGAAAATAAAGAATATTGCAGTAATGGAACTTAATTTTATCATTATATGTATTTAAATTGCCTTTTATATACAACCATATATTTATTTGAAATAGATTTAAATGCAAACATAAACATGTTGTAATAGTTTCCAAAGCTTTAAAATCAGAAAGAAAATAATGTTAATGAAATATTCAATTCCTTTTATTGTTAGGAAAACCTGAAAATGATCTATCATTTCTATGTTACAATTCCTGTTGCCTCCTCATTTAGTCCTTTATAAGCCAAATGCATTATTGGCATAGGACAAGACCCTGGGGGGAAAGGAAAATGTCATTCCTGAAATGAGGAGGGGAAGGAGTGGGTGTATGTAATGTGTAGACATAGGTTTTTTTTCATTTGAGGAAAATCCAAATGTATTTCCAGGTCAGCATCAGGATGGAAACAGATGGGATCTCAAAAGGACGGTGAAAACTCTCCCCCATATTTTTAATGATTGTTTGGTTTTGCTGTGGTTTAGACTGTGCCCAGTTTTCTTTTGTTTCCTTGTGTGTGTCTTTTAAATGATGCTGCAAACACTGAACGTGGAGGGAAGGATGCAGAGCTGGTGCCAGGGGGTTTTGGAGCTGCCCAAACCCACAGGACCAAGGAAAGGAAAGGAGCTAAACCTGGCTCCAGGCCCGTGGTGAGTGAAGAATGAAGGATCTGACCCCAGCTGTCAGAAACTGCTTTCCCAAACTAATCACTGTTCCAGATGTCTGAGTTCTGAGACTTCACCTTAAACTAGTTTCCAATTTTCTTTTTTGTTTTTAAATGGCTGCAAGACATTTTCAGTTTCCTTTAAGTATTGTGTTTTGAACAGGAGCATCTCGGGTGTTTTTAAAAGCACTCTTTAGCTGACGGAGGTTGAAGCTGTGATTTATGAAGGAATCAGTGTGAGGCTGCAATTTATATAGAAATTGTTAAATCTAATTCACCTCCTGTGATTATATGCAACAGTAATGCAGTGCATGCATATTAAATACACATATATTTATATATGCACATATATATGAGATCTCTCTTGTTTTTCTGAAGAGCACAGGTGAACCAACATTAAACTTGCACAATGCAATTACTCTGTGCTCAAGGAAATGACCAGCCACTCAATCTTTTTCATTTTTCATATGTTGCCATTCTTTAGTGTTTTGGGACATTGCACTCAAATTATTTTTGCTGTTTACTGCGTGAAAACTCTATTGTGCTAAGAATGCAACTGCCTCTGTATATGATATATTGACAGGTTGTCTTTTAATTTTCAAATGTTATTTTTCTTAAAACATTAGCTGTTTTTCTCTACTCAAAAGACCCGCTTTCCCCCAAGGCATATTTTTCAATAACTGCTGACAGCTATCAATATTTCTGAGTATTAGAGACACTTCTGGACAAGGTCTTTTGGAATGTGAGATATCAGTCAATTTTTTTATCTTCTTAGTTTCAGAGTATGCGTTTTCTTAACAAAAGCTGTGTTGACTCATTAGAGATATCTTATTTATTCAGGTGTCTGCTGATACATGGGGGTTTTATTACAAATTCTGCCAGTTTGGGTGATAAGGAAGCCAGGCTTATTTGCTGTAATTTTTCATATCTCTGCCACAGTTGTCTTTGTGGAAAATTGGTGTCATATTTGCCCCTGGCACTGAAATATCTTTGTCTGTTATTGAGACAGCTTTGAGTTATATTGCAGTGAATAATTCAACTTTTTCATGCTTGAATTCTTCTAGAACTCCTGTGTAAAATATTATCCAGAGTTGGAGATTACTCTTCGAAATTCCACTGAATTTGCTCTACAGCCTCTTCTGCCAGGACTGGAATTTGTGATGGATCTTCATTGTGTTCTCTGTTTCCATTTACCACTCCAGAGCTTTCTGTTCCATGTTCTTCACTTAGGGATGAATTCAGTTTTTTGAAGGATACTTTAATTATTCAATGTCCCTTTTTGATTTCTTTAAACACAATGGAATTAATATATTTTTTTTATTTAGTTATTTTGTGTGGAGGTGACTGTCTCATTTTATTTGAGCTACTGGAGTGAGATTTGTGGTTCCTCCTTCAATTTCCTCATGATCACTGTGAGTTTCTTTCAGGATTCATGTGACTCCTGCTCACTCCAGAAAATGTTCTTAAGCAGCCTCAAGCCAATTCAAATAACTGATTTTAAATAACTGATATAACCTAGCAGAGTGTTTTTGTCAGCCTTGCAAAGCTTGTTTTGGTAGGTGGAAGAGCTGAAAAATGTTCCTTTCTTCTGGTTTTTAGGTTAGTATTTTGATTTTGTTTCTTCAAACTCCAGATTAGAAACCTGGACCATGTTTATTCTCACTCAGTTTGAACTTGCAGAGAGCTTTGGAATTTAAGGCAGGTGCTGGCATTGAGAGCTCTCTGTCATAAGGAACCCTCAAGACAAAAGACATAAAATTAAAGTTTTCTCTTGAGTTTAGGTGACTTAAGTCCTTAAATTTGAGACATGAGTTTTCCATTTAAAAATTATGTTTTACTAGTAACCTAATAGTCACAAAACATTTCATAGAATAAATATTCTTCATAAATATTGGTAATATCCCACATAGAAATATTATATAATTTAAAAAATACTAATTAGTATCATTAGGAATGCAGACTCAGATGGATGTTTGTTACTTGCCTCTGACTGAATGGCCACATGTCCATTTTAGTTCTGGTCTGCAGCTCCCAAATGAGTTTTCTTCCATCTGTTTAGTGATTCTGACAATTATGCTCTGAACAAACCTTTCTGGGAGTGTTTTTTGTTTATTTAGTGGGGCATTATTTGAGTGGTGTGCAGAGAGATTCGATGGAATTGGTGAAACAAAGACCTGATACTTTTCCTTCTTTGTTTTATGTTCCTGTAGGGTTTTTTAGTAATATGAATAAAATCATCATAATTACTGAGTAACTAAAATAACACTTTGATAGGAAAGAGTAACTCTGTGGTTTGCCCAAATAAATAATGGAAAGGAGTTGGTGAATTGAGGTTGCTTGAGAGGGAACATTTAACCAACTCTCTACTACTTGATCAGCTCTCACTCTGAAACACAAAATAGAATTTATTTTATCTGATATAATGCAAGATGATGTCATTAGCACTCTTTCTGTAATTAACTACAAGACTATTATAATTAGGGAGAAAAACAGGATACAAGAAATGGGAGTTATATCTGGTTATTCCAGCATTAAAATATGATGCAAATAAAATATGCATCAAGTTTAGCTAACACTAAAAACAGTTCAAAGAGAGAGTTTATCCACTATTTTCCTAGATCAATAGCCTACTCCACAGTCATATAACAGCAGCTGTTTCATAGGAATATTCTCATCAAAATTCTGACAGCAGTAATTTTAAAAAATGCTTGAATTATTATTTCTTGGTTGCTCATCAGAAAAATGGCACATTTTGTCTGTCTGTGACACGATGCCTGGATAAGCAGAATGGGAGGTGTGGGGTAGCATAATTTGAAGTAGAATCTTGTGCTGCTCCAGAAAATCCTGTAGGATGCCTTTCAACAGCAATTTGGGAGAGCTGATCAGAGCTGCAGGGGTGCAATGTCCACATTGGGGAAAAATAGAGAACTCAGTCCTTGCTACATAATTCCTTGGTCAAATCCTCAGGAGCAGGTGATCCCTGATCCTCTGGCCCTGTGGGACTGGATGTCAAATTTGGGAAGCAGCAGCATCCTGCAGTGAGCACCTTCATTGGCTTTGGTGTGTTTGCACTGCAGATGGGGCTCCTGCTGGACCATGAACTGCTGTGATAGCTCTCTAAAGACTCCCCTCTTTGCACAGTCAATGGTTCTGAAATGGAAACATCCATTCTGTCCTACTTTGGAAAATAAACTTACTTTTAGGAGGAGTCATTGCTGTCCAAAAGGAAATAACCCAGGTGGTGAGATAACTTGAAGGGTCTGTTACTCCTGTAGGAATCTCTGTCTTTGGGTGATGAGCCACATTGTCCTTTTGTGGCCAACTCCTGCATTATGAGAGGTGCTGTGCTCGGTATTTGTTACTGAACAGTGGCTTAATGTGTACATAACCTGCTCTGTCACCTCAGGTGTACACCTAAAAAACGAAAATCACAGAATTCTCTTGATGAAGCTTTTGCAGTTTTGTGTTTTCCCTGGTTTCAGGCATGATTCCTTGTTTTCAGGAGAAGGATAGTTTTCAAACCTATCAGCTATTGGAGCTTTAATTTAAAAACATTAATTCAAGTCATCTGTGGTGTCTGCTACTTCTACATTCATTTAATAGAGCTTTTAGCTGCATTGTTGGTTTCCTTTTTTTAAGTACTTAGAATGTATTATTGCATTAATGCTCTTCATGGAACATTGCAAAACACTCACTTAAATTATTTTGCTAATGCTAAGCAAGGGTTGCTGCATTATTAAACACCAGAGCCTGGCAAATTACTATAAACATGAGTTTAAAGCACATTCTTCAGGTGCCTGAATGTTTATGTATCATGACAATAGCACAGACATTAATTGTAATGTAATATTGCCAGCACAGCATATCATAAGTTCAGATATTAGTGTAGTTCAAAGTCATATTTAGTTTCAACTTTATTCTAATTTCTGATACATAATTTCATCCCCAAATGAACTTAATGTGATGAACTGCAGAAAGTTGTACATTGTTTTGTACAGCAAAGCATTGCTCAAGTTGAGTCTGAAAATGCTCATTTATTTTTGGCCTAAAGTTCAGAACCACTGAAAAGCTCCACAGCTTTTTCTCATGATGAGGGATTCTGTCTTTCCTCTGATTCTTTGCGTCTTTATCTTTACACATAAGGAAAATCATATTTTCCTCAGCTGTTTTTCTCCAAAACTCTGATTTCCCTTCCTTCTCTCCTCCAGCTTCTTTCCCATAGCAAATATCTTTTTTAAGATCTGCTTTTCAAGCCTGGTTTGAGTATTCTGGATCTGTCAGTAATATTGGGTTTCCCAGAGTAATTTACCTCTTGTGTCCTAGATCCAGCATCATCCTGGGGTAGCATATCCCACAAAATGTTCCCTTTATTCTGCTTTCACACCATTGACTCCCATTTCTTTGTGATGAATTCATGAGTAAAATCTCCCTGAGCTCTTCTCCCACACAGATAATGACTCCCCATTTTATATTTTCATTACCCCTAAGAAACAATTAAACAACAGTATTTGGCAATGCTAAAAATGTCATGCAGGGAAATGGAGAACACAATAAAAGATAATGGGTTTAGCAACAGCAACAAAAGGAAATGTCAGTAAATAGTGGAGCCATGCTGTTTTTCACCTTTAATCAGGTCAGGGGCCTTCAGCACAACCTTTTAAACAGGTGTCCACTTAAAAAAGATGTTTCATAGCATTTTAAAGAGTCAAAAATTTGATGCTGTGAAGTTAACTTATATGCTAATAAAATTCTTAATTAGATTAATACATAATACATATGTTATTTTAAGAATTNTTGTGATGAATTCATGAGTAAAATCTCCCTGAGCTCTTCTCCCACACAGATAATGACTCCCCATTTTATTTTTTCATTACCCCTAAGAAACAATTAAACAACAGTATTTGGCAATGCTAAAAATGTCATGCAGGGAAATGGAGAACACAATAAAAGATAATGGGTTTAGCAACAGCAACAAAAGGAAATGTCAGTAAATAGTGGAGCCATGCTGTTTTTCACCTTTAATCAGGTCAGGGGCCTTCAGCACAACCTTTTAAACAGGTGTCCTCTTAAAAAAGATGTTTCATTTTAAAGCGTCTTAAAGCATTTTAAAGAGTCAAAAATTTGATGCTGTGAAGTTAACTTATATGCTAATAAAATTCTTAATTAGATTAATACATAATACATATGTTATTTTAAGAATTATTTTTAAAGGTGGTGTTGCATTTTTAAGCAACAGTATTTAAACAAAATACCATTGTCTAACATTCTCTATCTAATCCTACATCATACAGCTTCTGCTGTGTTCAAAAGATAGTGTTAAACATGGAATATAGCCTAAAGCTGTAATTAGCTGCACAAAACCTCTTGGTTACTATCTATTTAGGATGTCTCCAGTCCCAAAATTTTAATGTTCCAGTGTGAGCCAGAAGAGAAGATCCTCTACAGAACATCTTTATTGAATAGGGAAATTGGTAATAATTAGACTGAACAGTACTGGCAAATAAAGGGAAAAGTTGATGTCAACCAGGGATTGGATCTAGAACTTAAATATCATAAAAAGTACAAAAAGCTTAACAAGAGATAAATCTTGGATTTTATGATGCACAGAATCTCTAACGATCCTGCAAGAGCTCTTGAACCAATCTGTCAGGATTTAAGAAACCACACGCGGTCACCTTTTAAAGAAAATAGCCATAACTATAGAGGGAATTCAGCTGGAAAAGAGCCAAGCAGAAAATAAACTTGGGAATCAAGGGCACAGCTTTCCAGGTTTCCTTCCTGCACAGCACTCCAGGAATGGAAATTCCAGAGCTTCAGCAGCCAGATGTGAGTCTGCAGAGAGCACCTATTCCTCTGCAGGAGGAGCCTGCAGGTAAAAGAACCAGCTGCAAGCACTGGCTAAAGAAAAATAATAAAAAATATGGCTCCTGACAGTATTAGGTCACTAAATCAGGTTTCCAAATAATCAGCCTTTACAGTTTCATGTGCTAATTAGCAAGGATGTAGTAATTAATAATGTTCTGCAGCAAAGGGGTCGCTGTCTTGTACAACCCACGCTGGGCCTTGTAGGGAGTTTGGGGATGGCAAGTTCCGGTTAAAAGCTCACAGAAGAGCAGGATGAGAGCACAGAGAGCTGTGGCTGCTCTGCACTGACCACTGGGTGTGAGTGGAGCTGTGCAGGAGGCAGGGCAGGAGGGCAGGGGCCCTGCTCCAGGCTGCAGGTGGAATTGGGTATGGAATTAGGGGGGCACGGCCAGGACAGCGCTGCAGGCTCTGCAGAGCAGCACCTGGGACAGCCTCACACCAGCAGGAGAGCACAGTCTGCATGGGAACTTGGGAAAACATTGCTGATCTGGCCACATGAAAGTGAGGACCAGGAAATAAAGGACAAATTAAATGTCACTCACAACACAGAGGCAGTGCCACACACATCCACCCTCACAGGTGAAAACCTCCTGGGAAAATCGCCGTGTCTGAGTATCAGCAAGCAGGCAAATCAAGGCTCTGTTAAGGCCTTCCTTTACCACGTTCTGCAGGGCAAACCAAAATAATCTGATAGGGAAAAAAATAAAAAAGCAAAGTATGGTTTACATGAAATCTAACGAGAAGCAGCCAGCTTAGAGAAACTGAGAGCAAGGGAAGGAAAGGAGGATTTTAACCACAGGCACTTCCTCAGCTGATGGGCTGAAGGATCTCTCTGAGCGGTTCTCTTGCTTACAAATTAATTTTAGAAAAGCATTGCCCCTAACCCCATTACTTGGTATGTAATATTGAGGAGTTGGGTGGTAAAAAAAAGCAGTCAGATCAGCTTTTCCCAAACTGTGTTTTTTATCCAAATCCAGCAGTTTCTGCTGGTGCAACTAATGTTTAATTTTGCATTTAATACAGTTCTATGACAGGACACCAAAAAGTATTGATTGCTTCATTGGTGGGGTTTTCTCATGGAAAGAAATTGGATTGCTCTTGATTGTTGTGGAGCTGAGGTAACTTTTGTTTCCTTCCTCCTTGTTTTGATGTTACACTGCGCCTGCCTGAAGTCCACTGTACTCCATTCTCTGCATTAATGAAATTACAGAGAGAATTATGCTGGGCTAGCTGGAAACCCCACAAGCTAAGTTATGATAAAAAAAATGCTTGGGTGTTTTCCCCCATTCCTGATTTTTATTTGTTCAATTCCTTAGCTACAGCTAGATAGGCATATTCCTCTGAAAACAGGATTTCCATAATGTGTTTCTAAAAAAAACAGTGACTTGTAATGGGTCAGCTGTGAATACCAAGGAACAGGTTAAAATAATGAAAGCCTAAGAACAGGTTACCCCTTCGTGTAAAACTCATCACATTCTTAATTAATTTTGGGATACTCAAAGATTAGATGTTATATCTCAAGTAAGAAAACAGACCTGTACAGACTCAGGAAATTAAAATTAATTTTATCTTCACAATATTTTTATATAAACAGCAATATCATGTCAGAGTTTCCTGCTGTTGGTTATATATGGAGATTTTTAATTTGAAGATAGAAGCTGTCACAAAAGGCAGAGTAACAGAATTACAGCCTGGGGGTTGGAGGCCCCTTGATAGCCAACACCACCAGAAGAGAGGTGTGGGCTGAAATGCCTGATACAGCCTTAAATTGGGAATTCACTAAGCGCTGTATTGTGACAACCTACCCATGAATTAATCAGCAGTAACAGCAGAGATCTCATGTCACAAAAAAGAGCTCATTAACATGTTGGCTTCTGATCTCTTGACAGCAAAGCTGTTGATGTGGTGAGTGGGGGGATTGTTTTTTATTTGGTTTATTATGTTTCTCTTTTATCAAACAGCTAATCACAATCAAGGACTCTTGATGTTTCTTAAAGTGTCTTTCACTTTGAAATTTGAGCCATGAATTTTCCCAACCTGCCTGTGATGTAAAAGGTTGTGTGTCCAAATTACCTGGAATGTCTGATCCAGCAGGTATTAGAAATAAGAGTGGCAGAGGACAGTCTCAAAGTTTATTCTTCCAATTGAAATCTATAAAAATGCAAGTGGCATCTGCATTGATGCCAAATTTGCCTCCAATGATGAAAGATACTACAGTGAATCCACACTTAAAAGTCACCCAGCATAAAGTCTTAGTGGCTGAATAATAGAAATTTTCTGTCCATAATACTGTGAGATGTGCAGATGGTTGAAAAATGATATGTGATCTCATGCAGTGCCTGCTGAGTTAACAAGAGAATTTCATTCAAGAAAAATAGTACATTTTAGTTCCACCATATGTGTGATTATGTTTTCTTCATACCCATGGAGAATCCCTGATGTTAGAAAGCAAACTATGATAGCCCATTAACATGTCCTCTTTTAAATAATTTATTTAAACACAAGGAGCTTACATTTTTGGAGAAATAACTTTCGCAACAAAGATAACAGCTGCAGTTGAGTATTCTTGGTTGGGTTGTTTTCCATGGAATTGTGAGCAGAAAAAGAAAAAAAAAATTCTCATTTCTCACCTACAAACAGCCTTTGGGTCTGTACACTGCTCCTGATAAAACAGAATGCTGTCAGAATAAGAAATATAGGGCAGAAATAGTAATTTCTTGTCTTCTCCATAGAATTCCTCACCAGAAAACACACTGCACCCACCTTTGGGTAAGGTTCCTGTTTATCAGAACCAAATTTCAATTGTTGCATTGAGAGTAGTTCATATTATATTTTACTCTCAGTCTTCCCCAACTTGGATTTAATCACATAAAATTTTATTGATAGTTGTACAGACAATTTTATTTGCATCTTGTACAATAATGGATATGGTACCCCTTAAAATTACAGAAGTCTGATTTGTTTCTATACAAAACCATGAGTTTTGATTACAGGAGTTATCCAGAGTATTGCTGCATCCCTGCCTTCATCTCAGCATCACCAAGGAGCAGCAGACAGCACTCAGAAGATGTCTGTGACTGTTTCCATCCCAGCTCATCCTTTCAAAGGTGCACAAGCTGCTTAGTCCCCCTATTTTTTCCATCTGGCAAATTTATTCTGCCCAAGATTTTTTGACATTACAATTTAAAGGAACCCAGTCTCTCATTTGGCTCATCGTGGTCATTGCAGCATCCACGTGTCTCTTCCTGGGACTTTCAGGGTTTTATGAGCTCATTAGGAGGATTATTTTTCTGTCACAGATCCACAGTGACAATTTGGTATTGGTACTGTTGTATGTTTCTATAAATTTATTTTTAATTTTATTTTCATCTTTAGGTACATACAGACACCTGCTTTCAAAGAATTGGATTCCTTAGTCTCAAGGTATAAGCAGCCCTAGTCTATCCAAGAGGACTGTGAAAAAAAGTCTGCACTTAATTAAAATGTCTGGTAAAAAACCCTTTAATATTCTGGGACAGAGTGTGGTGTGATGTGATGTGAGAAAGTGGCCTTACTGTCAATTTTTAGAAACCTTTCTGGTTTTTAGTCCCACTGAACACTTGAATTTTTAAGGTATTCTTCCGAAGGGATCCTTTCTGGGGGTAGAGTTTAGAAACTTGTTCTGAGTGTGTTACCTGTCATCTTCTGTACTTCACATTTTGGAAAAACAAAAGGCTGTATTTTCACAGAACACTCTTGTCAGGAAGATCAGAAGACCTGGCATTTTTTAGATCACTCAAAAGTTATTCTTTTGACAGTGCTTTGACTGAATTTCTCATTTTCTGTGACCTGTGTGTGCACAAGTTGTAGCAATCTTTTTCTTTCAGCTGTGTGCTCTGCATCTGAGAAAAAAATCTCCCATTTGCACAGCTGAAAGTAGTGGGAGTTTGGAGAAAGAGTTGAAATCTGGAGGCTAAGAACATCCAGGAACTTTGGGATAGATTGTTTGCAGCTGACTTGTTGAGTTGTTGAATTATTTCAGCCAGGATGGAAGAATGTTTGTTGCCTCACGTGTGCCAAGATCAAGTTCTGGACTCTGAGGGGTGCAACCTCCTGCTGCTGTTGCCACTTAACAGAATATTTCTGTCTGCTTGGGAAAAATGTGTCTTAGGCTCACCAAGGGCAAGAATCAATCACTTTTGCTGACAAAATATGCTTAGACAAGCTTTTCTAAATAATAATATTTTTATACTGTGCTTGGAGGGGGGGAGTTACAGGGAGAAGTTGCCCAGAGTGATTTTTTTCCCCCCTGTTTCACACACATCCTTTTTGAAGCAGAGAAATGTTTAGAGTTGCTTTGCTTTAACTTAGAAAAACAAACTCTGCTACTACAAGAGCTGCCAAGTTAATGCACCTCAGAAGTCTCTTCAGATGTCAGTGAAGCACCAGCAGTGTACAAAGATACCTTTGTCTGTTGCTTTGTAGTTTGTGTTGAATGCAGGTGCCATTTAATGAAGTCAATCTTCCCTACATCTCCTTTTCAGCTTTTTTTTTTGTATAGTTTGACTTAACATTGGTAAATGTCAGCCGCACAAGGATGTAAAGGGGGGAGGCAACCTGACAGAGCTAAATGTGGAAACTTTTTTATTTAGGATTTGCTGCTACATCTGCATCCAGTCATCAGAACCTTCTGGCTTTGAGAATGATATGTGAGATTTCCAGTTTTTCCTACAATTATTCATTTGATGTGACAAGGCAGTGACAAACATGGGATACAGACCCCACTTCCTCATCCTGTGGCTTCAGAAGTCTTTGTATTAAGCTGTAATACAACCCAGGCATTGTGAATGAGGAGCTCTTATAAAGAGGGAGAAAATAGCTCTGCAGCCCAAAATATCATTTGCTTATAAATATAAATGAGATGGCTGGAAAAGAACAAAAAAAATTATTTCTTTTGAAAATAATTTTTTTATCTCTGCCTGCATAATGGAAAAGTGTGGTGTTTAAAATTATCCTGATACGTGGAAGTTAGCTCAAAATACAAAATGCATCAGATAATACTGTAAAAAATGAGAATATATGCATGGCATAACAGTAATTTACATCTCCAGCACAGCTCTCTCTCGATTCTCAAATTCCCCAATGCCTGTAAAATACTTTAGGTTGTCCATTTCAGTGAGCTGGAAATTATCGTGATGTACTTGTGAATAAAGCAAGGCAGGAAGATGTAATGCAATTACTGCAAAGTCTATGGCAAAGAAAAGCCCAGAAGTTTTATCTGCTGACTCCAGGGCTTCTGCTCCAGGAGCAAGGCTGGGTTTATAAGCACACTGACAATATTTTGGGCACAATATTATGTTTGGGCACAATATAATCTGCATTTCTTTCTGTTACCAGGCTGCTCGTGTGATTGTGTTGGTTGGATATGATAATAGATGTATAATTGTGATAATAGATATAAAATTGTGATAATAGATGTATAATTGCATGTGAAGAAGGATCCTAAACAATTGGCACAAATCACAGCTCTGAAAAGTTTCCTAAGTCTTTGCACACAGATTCTGACAGGAGTAACTCGAGTGATAACAGCAAACTGATCTTTGTTTGGCAAAGTGATATGGAAATAATTATTTTCATAACTGTCACAAATCAACTCTTCATATTGGGGAAGATCTTCATGTGGAAATTTCCTTTATTTGGCTCCAGAGGGGCAGTATTTTAAACAGAGTGTGAGGAACATTGCAGGGACTTTTCCTGTGAACTTATTCTAGCCTGAGTGGAGTCACCAGTTCCCACTGTGAAACCTTGTCCCCAGACTTCCCAGAGAAAGAAGAGGAATTCTCTGCTCAGGAGACAGAAATTACATGGTGCAGCAAAAGGTCACTGAGCACAATGTGTTCAGACTCCTCAGCTTGGAGTTTTAAGGGTTCCTGTGAAGAAACACAGAGGACAAAACATGGTTTTCTATTCCATCGTTGCTATAAACAAGCCAAAGGGGAATTCTTATACATTTTTGGGTTTTGAAAGGATGAACTAAAAGGATTTGACATTTTCAGATATTTTCTTGTTGTTTCTTGATGGCAGGCACAAAAAATTATCTTGAGAGATGGGCAAGAGTTGACCCAAGTGGTGAGGAAGTGTTGTTTTGTTGCCAGTAAAGGTTATGAGGGGTTTTTTTGTTTGTCTGGGGTTCCTTGGTCAGTGCTGAAGTCAGGCTCTTGGACAAGATGATCATTGTAGGTCTCTTCCACTGAAATTATCTATTCTGAAGTTAAAAAAATCTTTCACTCTTCTTTAAAGAACGTTTTTTCTCTCTCTTTTGGCCCAGCTCACCAAAGTCAGTGGTTTTGCCTGTTTAATTGATGTGATTCTTATGCCCTGATTTTTCCCACAATACTTTACCAGAAGGTGGTTTTGGAATTTCTCAGCACACTTATTTTGCAAGTGGCCAGGTTATGTCAAGCATTTAAGTTCTGACCAGACCAGGTGGGACATGTTAAATTTCAGCTTTGGAGTTTGGGAGGGATGGCTGCTTTCACCCCTGAATTTGGAGAAATTTACTGCTGGCAATGCTTTAGGCCCACATCATGTCAGAAGTCAATGAAATAAACACTGACTTGATCATAACCTGATCTCTCAATTTCATTGCAAGTGTCACATCAGAATATTTACTGCCCTAATTTCTTTCATTTCACACTGCAAATCCATCCAGAAAGAGAACTGACTGACCTCAGATCTGGGCTGAGATGCTGTAGCTTTTGTGTTTAAAAATCCAATATTTTAAAAGCCTCCTCTCTCAAGAATAGCTAAAGAAGGCATTTTTATGAGGGCTGGGGAGCAGAACAGAAAATGTTTGTCCTCAGCAGTTACTCGTTGCAGCCATGTAGGAGCAGCACTCTGAGATTCCATATTCATCGTGCCATATTGATTTCCAGTGCCATCTCAGCTTGCAAAATATTTCTCTTTCACTGCAGGCTCTCACACTTGTGCTGTTTCTTTTCATTTTATACACAATAGGTCAATTGATGATCCCATACATACTTCTGCCATCGAAGTGTCTGGAGGCTGTGCCCCCCAGAGCACCGGTGGGAATTCACTCATTCATTCAGAGTGGCTGAGCTGTGCTTGCATGATGTCAGCAGTGACCTGCTTTAACACAGCACAGAGCACAAGTTCTGCACCCCAGCTGGAGTCCTGTGTTTAGTGCTGACCACTCACAATCACGAGTTTCAGTTCTTTTTCTTCCCTCCAGGCAGTGGCCTTCTCTTTGCATGATTTTATGTCCAGTTGTGGGTTTAGTTCTGTGGCTGGAAGGAGCTTCATTACCCCACCAGGAGTCCTGTCCATCAGCTCCCTCATGGCAAACCCACTAGAAAGCTTTCACAGACAAATATTTCAACTTATGCTTCAGAAGAGGGAAAAAAAATTAGAGACAGTGATGGTAATTATAAAAATGGGTGACGACTGACTGGAAGAAAAATTTATTTGATTACCACAGCAAAGGGATCCGTTTGCTAATGAGAAGTGTATCATTAGTAGAACTTTTCCATTCACTTCATTTGTAACATAAAAAATAAGAATTTATTCAGAACAAACATTTTCTTTTATCTTGCTAATCAAAAGACCTCTTGCCAAAGTAAAAATGACACTTGACATCTCAAAGCAAATGCAAAGACAGAGTGGAATAAAAGCATTGCATATTCAATTTGAATAAAAGAATTCCAAATGCTCAATTAAAAAAAAAAAAAGTATTTTGAAGCTAATTATTCTTAGGCTCAGCATTCACTTTTACGGATTATTGCACTGGAGTCACCACACCATGTGTGTAAAACCAGTCCCTTTTGCTTGACATCAGCAGTGCCAATTTAGGGGATGTGAGAAGAGTTCTCAGCGGCGCCTTGGTCGTTCCGAACCTGTTCGAACATAACGGGACTGGTGTACTTTGGTAATTTAGTGCCAGGCTTTCCAAGGCACACCAGTCCCAAAGACAGTGATGGATGCTGAGAGGGATTTGGAAGAGCACCCAGCTTGCAGCAGGCACAGGCAGAAAGGGCTTGTTGCTCGGTTGGATTTGCCAGGTGACAGTTACACCATCACAAAGAATCCTTGGCCAGATTGACCCTCTGCCTTCTGCTCTTTGTCAGCTGCCAGAATAGTGGGGGAACCTGGGCCAGTCACTGCAACAGATTAGTTCCTTGCACTCTATCTTCTTGGCAGGCAGATGTTCTATTAATTAATTTTTTCTGTAGTAATTTATCACAGAATATTTAAGTCTTGTGGCTCGTGATTTGGAAAAGGAACACTCATTTTCCTAGTTCATGAGGCAGAAACAGAACAGGACCAGATGGTCCAGTGTGGCAACACCACATATGGATGAAGAGCTAAATCTAGATTGTCTCAATCTACTACAGCTTGTTTAAAAACCCTCTGTGTGTGTGTGTGTGTGTGTGGCTTCTCCTGGTTCTCAGAGCTTTCCAGTTAGGCCATAACAGGAATTATTGATCACACCAGAACCGATCTGTAGAAGCATTGACAGCATCTACCTTTTGCTAAGGATTGGCCTTCAGTGCCAATGTCACAGATAGTTTCTTCTGAAATAAAACTGATGAATAAATTCATGATAAATAATGGATGAAATGATTGATGATGAAAATGCTGCTGTTTCTGTGGAGCAGTTTATTCTGAATATAGGAAAAAGAAGAAGAAATGAACCACGACCTCCACTCCCACAGGTTGGAAACTGTTTGCCTCTCTCAATTCATAAAGATCTTAGAAAATTCCATTGTGTACTAGAATTAACTTTGTTAAACTTTTCCTCTTCTCCTTCACCAAGTCTGTCAGGGCTCAGTACTATTTGGGACAGTGGCCTTGACAGAAAAGATTTTTGACATTCAGTCATTGGAAATTACAATATTTCATATTTGCAGGGGATTTCATAGCCATTAAAATAACAATGGAACCCTTGCTTTCATTGTGTTATTTCTATATTAGCCACAGCACAATTTTTAGATATCCAAGGTGGCTTTTCCTTCCTACACTAAAAAAA
>VZRX01014605.1:89529-146078 GCA_013398075.1 Notiomystis cincta
AAAAAATTAGAAGTGACATCTAATAAACTAGCAATCAAAAAAAAAAAAAGACAAAACATGCCCAAAAAAGGGATCCTCCTTTTTACTCTTGATTAAAATTTGTAAATTAAGTTTGATATTATTTTAATTTTTTATGATTTTTCTCATTCTTAGCCCAGACATGTCGAGTACCACTTTGGCTGCTGAAGTATTTCCAGGATTCTTGCCCACTTTTCTCCACCTACCTTTCCCCTCAATGAAAGCTTTTTGAAGAGGTGGAAGCCACCAAAGCCCACAGAGGATTTATCAGCTGATTTCAGAGCTGGAATAGAACCAAAAACATTATAAAGTACCATCATCTTAATTATGTTTAACTTTCACACGAGTTTGTAGATTCTTGTTAAAAGAACTTGTTCTCCAGCTGTGTTTTACTCTTCCAGCCTGATATTAAATCTTTTCTGTTCTAATCTTCCTTTAACATTCAAATTCCTTCATAATTTTCTGCAGTTTGCAAATTTTAAACTGATTCTTGCTGGCACTGAGATGTAAAAGTTAATTGCTTATCTGGGAGAAAAAACAAAAGCAAGGGATGAGAATGAAGTCATGTGATGGATTTAATTGGTGGAAGTTAATTCACATCCATTGCTGCTTACTTTTGCATAACCAGAGGTTGCTCTTACCTGTCTGCAGAGCACAGGAACAGTTCATATCTCCAAACCATCATGCCCTTTCTTGTCTTCTCTTTCTTTATCCAGGCTGAGTAATTGTAATATTTTTAACCACAAAAGAAGGCACCAAGAATGGCGATATTTGAATTTAATATTGTGATTTGTACAAACTATGCACACCCCTAAACACAGCACCCCAGCCTTGCAATCCTGACTGAAACACCTTTTTGGTGGGTGTGGTGAGCCCTTGGGCTGTCCTGCCTTGCTGTTTGCTCATTTTCATGGTGAATACTCGGGGAGTTCTTCCCAAATTTGGGGATGCAATGAGGAGATCCACCTCAAAATGGGTAGGAATGTCAGGAGTAGGATTCAGATCCGAAAATCAGAAACATTCTCATTTTGTACAATGCTCCATATTCACAGACTTGAGATTCACTTTGTTAAACAGCTGTAGTGGAAAAAAACCCACAGGAAAACTGTCGAAACTGCTGTCTAAATCCACCCCTTCCTGTAGTAAAGTCTTTTGGTAATTGAGACTGAAACTATGTTTCTCAAAGGCCAAATTTCATTTAAAGTGAAGATGCTAAGTAACTCCAGGGAGAAAAAAAAATAGTGTGATTTAGAAAGATTGCAGAACAACTACACAAAAAGTAAATTTGACATTGTCTTAGTTGCACAAAACTATGTTATTTGAAGAAAAGGAGAGAGTCTGATGTCATGCACTCCATTATATTTTCACAATAAGGTAATACATGAGATCGAAAATATTGCAAAGAAAGGAGAATAATTTTGCAGAAATGATTTCAGGAACTCCCTTGGATTCACAAGTTAGGATTTTGCTGTAATAAGTGATAATGCAAAATACATTATTCTGTGGCAGCAGTACTGCCAGAGCACTTCCACAAAGATGTTAATAGGATTTTTGAACACTTTCATGTCCAAAAACAATGGCTGAAGTCTGAGATTTACTCAGTGGGCTTATAAAATGTGTGTAAAGACACCTCCTAAACCTTTCTAGCACCAGATCCCCAAGCATCATATACTTCCTTATACTGTAATTTTCATTAATTCACTTTAAATTACATTGTCTTAAAAAAAAAGAAAAAAAATATATATATTTGGAGATGCTTAAAACTTTAGGTGAGTGATGTCACTCCTCAGGGAGTGACCTTGTCCAGCTGCTCATACTGGATATATTTATATTTACACACACTTCTCTGTCTACAGAGGAGGTTTGAAAATGTGTGGAGTATTTCAAATGCAAGCAAGTCAAAAAAGAATTTTTTATTAAAATATATTTGGCTGATTTAAATGTAATCCATTAAATTGTTCTATTTTGTCAGCTGCTCAAACACTTAATCTTCTTCTAAGGCACTGAAATATTAAATTTATGTTAACAGGAGCTCTGTTTAAGTACAGTATGTTAAACTTGCTCTTGATGAAGACCAGTTCATAGGTTCTAATCAGTACCAATAAAAAGTCACTGGTCTGATTTAATTGACTGAAACACGTTTTAAAAGTGCTGCTGACTGATATTTATAATGACAGTTCATGCCATTGCTTAATTTCCTTTGTAACAGTTGTTTTTATGAATTTATTCTTAATCAGGAATGGGTTTAAGTGGTTATTCCTGATGGCTCACCAGAGCCTTGAGGATGCTTCAGCGAGCCCATTTCACAGACTGCCATAAGGAAATCTTGTACTCCACTTTTCCTAAGTATAAAACTTGTTTTGTTTCCTCTGAATTCAGGAGAACAGCTTGTTCTTCCAAAGTGAGGGCTGAGATTTTTGTCTCTGCTAGCAAATAATTGCAGCAGTAACCCAGCTGTTGATGTAGTGTCCCATAATATCCCTCCTGTATTGATTAGCCCTTAATACTCTTGTCACAGGTGTGATAATTGAGTCGAAGTATTGAACATTTGGGCCTGACTGCTTGTTTCCTTCACCTTTCCCACTTTATCTTTCTCAATGCTGACAATTTCCGGGTTTCATTTTTCCTGCTATTTCTACAAAATCTTCCCAAGTTATCATTTTCCCAAAGCTTTTCTGGAATCAAAATTGTTGTTAAATGCTCCAAGAGCGGAGCTGCTCCGAAAGAATTTTGTACACGGCTGTCAAAGAACACAGCGCTGGAACAAATTCAGTGTTTAATTTCAACGTGCTGAAAATACAGCAAGGAATAAAAGCAGACTTGTAGCAGTTTTCTTTGGTCATATTTGTTATTTGTACACCCCCACCCAGGAGCAGCACAGGGAGGGTGAGCAGAGCTGCACATCCTGCCCCACCTGGGCCCCAAACCGCGGCCTAACCCCCGAGCTGAACGCCCACCTAATTAGAGTAAGGGATTAATTTGACAAAGTTCTTTATATGGTCAGGTTCTGATAACATCAACTGTGGATGTGCTGTGATACAGGAGGTGTCAGAGCCCTGAGAGTGTTTCAGGGCCTTGGTGGTCCAGAGCATCCTCCCCACCACGGAGCTGAGCTCTGCTCAGCCCCACCTGAGCTGGGGACCAGGTCCAGCCATGGGCCCTGATGTCTCACCAGGACTTTTGTGTTCTTTTTAAACCTTTTTTAATCTCATGGCAGCTGTTTATTAAAGATATTTTTATTTTTCTTTTGTTGACTGTTATATTCTGTCTGGCTCTGAGCAGAATTTGACAAAGGCAAAAAATATTTCTCTCCTATGGCTCTAAATCTGATGTTGTGAGGGATGGGATTAACCCTGCAGGTAATTAGCTAATTAAAGAGCCACAAATTTTTTGGACACTCAGCGTGCCTTATTTTTATTATTTCAGAATATCTGCTTTTAAGGCCTTCAGGTGCTACAAGATTTAGGAACCAGCCATGGAAATAATTTGAGCTATATGAAACTTATTTACTGTTCTGTAAGCACAGCTGGCAGCCAGTCTGTGCTCTTGGTCTCCACTGCTGTGGCATTTAGGGCAGAAAAAATGTAGTGGCTGCAAAGGGAGCCCTTCCAAATATTTTGTCCAGTGTAGGTTATATTCTAGAAGGACAATAAAGTTAATATAAAGTTTATATATAAATATAAATATATTTTTATATAAAAGTTTATGTATGTATAGATATATTTTATNAAGAAAATAAACTTGGAATAAAGCTACAGAAATTCCAACTCTTTCCTCCTTGTCTTTGCTCCTGCCGAACCAAAGCCAAGAGACTGCTTGTTGCAAAGGGCTTCGGGCCAGAAGTGACCCTCTCTCGACCAGACGCCACTGTCCTGTCAGGGTGGCTGCCCTGGGTCGAACGGCCAAGCCAGAGCAGAGCAGCAGGCAGTGCGGCAGATAACAAAATTGAAAGGTCTTCTAATTTTAGGTCAGGTGTAATAACTACTTCCACTAACCTTTGGAATTAGAGCATTGCAAGCATTCAAGAAGCTGTTGAGTCAAGAGAAATTATTGGATAAGAATGTTAATAAAATAATATGAATTCTTTTCATGAAGGCTTGGTAAAATCATTAAAACCTCATTTTTTGTAACCAAAATTGGTGCTGGAATGAAAACAAAATTGACCAAGTTACAGAACACAATATTGTGGCAGGAAATATTAAAATGGTTCAGAACAGGAAATGTTCTTCATAAAAGTTCTCTTCAAAATATTGGCTGTTATTAAGAAATCTTCATTATGGACATAAGAGCTGTCACTGCAAATTTTTTTAAAAAAGGGTATTTTCAGTCAGATATTCTCTTTATAAGAAAGGTAGGTAATTAAATTAAAGCTGCTAAAATATCAGATATTTTTTAAAAATTTCAGAGCTATTCAAAGCATATTTTTCATCTATCAGGGTATGATCAAATTATATCTTCACTGATTCACTTATTTTTGTTGCTTTCTCTAGGAGACATGTGTAGATGCTATTTCACTCATATATTTCTAGTTCATTTTTAAAACAATAATTAATTCTGCCCTAGTCAGACCATGTAGCATTGAGATAACTTGAATTGAATGATGAGAAATACATCAGGTTAACTTGTCAAAGCTCATTCTAACAAAGGGAAAAGAAAACAAAAAAGGAAAATTCATACTAGCAATAAAAGGGGTTGTATTTCATGGGGTTATTTTAGCAATATAAATTGTAACTTCCAGTTAACAGATACTGTATTCCAGCAGTTTATTTTCATTAATATTATTGTTAAATTATCCAATCATAGACTCAAAGTGTCCAATGGAGCATCACTTGTTCTGAGCCTCTGTCATTTTTAATTTATGCTGATTGATTTGTTTAATGTCAATAAAAGTATTGCACCTTTGAGCTGATTATAATTAAGATGCAATGCATTCTTAATGTATCTCCTTAACTACAGCTGGTGCCAAAATCAATATGACCTCTTAAATAAAGAATCCAGGCTATTTGTTATTCACTGCAGAAATTCATATTACTGAAAAGTCTCTGTGATCAGCTAAATTAGACTTCTAAAACTTTTAGGTTTTCAGCTATAGCTTTACCCAAAATCTTTGTCTTGCAGATGATTGTCCTGAGAATCTTTTGCCACTGCAAAAGTTTGTTTTCAGTTTCAGCTGCCAAAGACCCAAACAGAGCCATGACAGGGATGGGATATCTTTGCAGTGGACCAGCTGTTGAGTAGGAAATAATTTATTTCTTTCAGTTAAATTATCCTACCTATGATTGTCATTGCTGGCTGTCTTTCAAATAGATCTGCTTTTGTTCATAGGCAACTCCTCTGAGACTGCAGAGACAAAAATGGACCTAAATATAAGTAAATTTCTGCATTTCATCCTTAGCCACTTGCAGAAATATCCATGGAATACTAACAGGAAACCTTTACACCACTGTTGTCTTTACTGGCTCAACAGATGATTTTTTTCTGGTCTTTATTAAAGATAAGAATTAAAATGTCAAATAAATAATTTACAAGTCTTTGTTTTCTCTAAAACATGAAGGTCAAAAAGCAACATTTACTAAGGAAAAAGAACCCTAGATCGTTGAAGATTATCCATTTAAAATAAAAAAGAGTGACTTTTTAACCTATTCTCATTAGAAATAAAGCATTTTATTTCTGTTTAGAAATAAAAATAAATTAGGACTATTATTAGATATGAAGGAGGAATTCTTTAAACTGAGGGGATAATTTTTGCTTGGAGAAGAATGTTTGCTTAAAATTCAATCTGAATACTTGGTTCATTTACTCAGAGGTGAAATGGTCAAACCACAGTAAGAAACGCAGCTTGGACTCCAAAGAAAAAGCAACCCACTGCAGCTCTGCACATGGCAGGTGGATTTAGAGTGATTTTAACAAAAAAAAAGGGGGGAAATACCTCACTCTTCTCATTTCCATGGTCTTTAGTTCCTTCCAACAATTTTTGTTACGTGCTTATACAACACTACAGAATAATCGCTGCCATCATAAAAGAAGTTATTCCTTTTTGCTTTCTTGATAAAGTAAAATGTCATGGTCATTCAGATTTGTTAAAAATTGATCAAAATATCATCTGGGTAAAAAAAAATAATAAAAAAAATATACATAATCTTCTCAAAGTATATAATTCTGGACTGGAAAAGAGAAATATGAGCTTGTTCCTCTTCAAATCTGTGTGCATCAGCAGCGAAGCTCAAAAATTTGTATTCCCCAATCTCTCAGCAAGAATTGTGCCATTGCAGAAAAATTGTTGAACCATGATCACAAGAGTAAATATTGGAAAGTGATGATTTTGCTTCCCTACTACTTTGGGACTCTTGCAGCCTCTGCTGTGACCTCACCCCTTCATCAAAATGCAGATAATGAAATGTGAGATTTTAATAAGAGTTCTGTTCTTTGCACAATGATTGCACCATCTTGCATTCAAAAGTTCAACTGACCATTTCACCCATTTAGTTTAGCTTTTATCTTTATGTACATGGATGCATTTGGGGTTGCTGTTTAACTGGATTTTAATACATACATAATAAAAGGTATTGATTACAATGAGAGAGAAAATTGCTTTGCAAGTGGAGGATTCCAGATTCTCTTTTCCCAAGAGATAAACGCCCATCTGTTACTACATGAAAAAAAGGAGGCAATTACAGAGTTAATGCTCTGAAAAACTTGTTAGTTTGTTGTACCATTAAAGGTGGCTGTAAAAAAAAATATAAAAAAGCATTGTGTGCAAACGATAATATGGTTCTGATGATAAGCAATGATAAATGATAAGCACTTGGTGTAATTTACATTTTAAGTATATAGAGCAGCAAAACAGCCCTCAGAGTGGTACAGATAACAGATCTTTTCACATGTGCTGGATATGCTTCCTGCTACAACCCTGCAATTAAAACTTCTCTCGAGGTCCTTAAGGGAAAATCTTCCAAGGCATTTCCTGTAGTGACAAACCCTGAGGTTACTTTGAGCTGCTATATTTGCTGAACCAGGATTTCACATCAGTTCACTGTAGTTTCCCTGTTTTTTGAGCTTTTCCCATGGGTTTCAGTCAGGTGCTGTTTGGTTGTGCTGCTGCAGCAAAGCAGGGAAGAGTTTTGGATTGTCCTCTGCTGCTCAGAGCCACTCTGTGACACAACTTCGCCACAGCTCAGGTTTCCCCACCTGAGAAGGAGAAACTCTTCCTCTGGGAGCTGAACAGAATTAAAATGCCACGTGTCAAGTTGAGTCTTTCCTGGAAGCTTTGTCTGTCTTGCCTTACAGACCTGTTGAGTTTGTTTGAGTCACATTTAGAAGCAAAGAGCAGCTGATAGCAATTACATTATCTCAAGAACGTTATTCCAGGTAAAATTAAAATGGCTAAGTTCTTCCTGGATGTAGGATATTATTCCATAATCAACTCTTCATCCATTCCCTTGAGAGAAATGATGCTGGAATAGCCATGAGTGGTTCACCAGTAATGGGACCAAAGGAATTTGACTTTGCTGGTAAAAATGCACCCAAATGCTGTTTGCAATCAGCATTTCTCCACAAGGATCCAGGGGCTGTAGCAGTGAAGGCAGAGTCTGTAGCCAAAGCAAACAACAAAAGTGATTTTTCTACATCTAGTAGAGCAGTTGAAAGGCTTAAAAAGGAAATGAATGTTTGACTGTCCACCTGAGAAGGAAACATTCCTCCTGAGCAGGACTGTGCCATAGCATGGAATTTGTATGGTCACTCGTGTGGCCATTTCAGGGTGGCTCCATCCTGCCCAGAGGTGTTGCTGGAGGTGGGGAGAGACACAAAACCTCTTCAGAGAAGAACTGTGCATCACATGGTAAACACTAGGTATTAATTTTTATTTTTAGCTCCTTTTTAGCCAGTTATGTAAATGATGAAGAGCTTAACTCTCCCAAATGATCAGCTTTCATTATGCGGAACAGTTGCATTTTGCCCTCATTTTAAATTAAGTTCCTAATGTGTTTACGACATTGATAATGGGTTACTTCACTAAATGCATCATTATGAATCTGTGCAACATCCTCCTGTTTGGAGTTACACAGAGAAAAAGTCCTGACAGAAAGGTTATAAACAGGCTCAATTACTGGCAGCCTTTTTTTTACAAATGAACAAGTTACAGTTTTGGAAGAGCAGAATTTGTGCCAGAAAAACAGATTTTGATAACTGAGCCTGTCAGGAACACACTGAAGGTCAGCATATCTGTGGATGAGACCTACTGTAGAGCAAACAATTTACTGGATGATTCAGCAACATTTCTCGAGGAGTACATCATTCATCATTGTTATAACAACTGAGAGGCAAAAATGTGATTAATTTCTTTCTTCTGGTCTGAAGTTTGGGAAGCATACATCAATTTCTTTGTTCATCAGATAACTCATTTCTGAAATAGATCTGAAGCCAAAGAATCCAAGGCATTTAATAGGAGTATAATTTTAAAGTTGTCTGCCAATTTAGGGCGGGTTTTTTATTTATTCTTTCATAATACAGCTCTGTGAATGCTCTGTGTTCCAAAGATTCCTGTGGCCATTGATTATATCATGTAAACCACGTAAATCCAGTGGGGATCTCTGCCAAGTGAAAGGTTTGAAAAGCGCACAGGCAAAATTGTCAACCAATTTTTGACAGTGACATAAAATAAATGTGGTGTTGGCCACATTCCAGGTGTGTGGAATCCAGGCTGTGCTAGGGCTGGGAGGAGCACGTTGTCAATGAATGCCATGATGGATAAAATAATAATAGTAATATTAACAGCAATAATAATAGTAATATTATTATTATTATTACTACTACTACTATTATTATTATTTTAGTGCTATCTTCTCATCTTATGAAAATTGGCTTTCCAAAGTCTTCTGATTCTCAAGCAATATTCTGCTTTTCAAAAGGAATGTCCCCTTTATGACCACTGTTTTCCCCTAGAGTTTGGTGTCCCTTTCTCACACCCTTCAGTCAGGGTGCTTTGCCAGATGCAGCTTAGCTCCTGCCACAAAATAATAATTTAGGTCCAGACAGTACCCACAAAATTGTACCAGTACTCTTTATTGGTTATTCATTCCTTGCTTCTGTAATATAAATTTCTGAAATACACTGAAGTTTTTATTTCTTCCTTTCCTCACATGCACTCAACTTTGTGGTCTTCAGATTTTGGGAAATGGGAAGGTTTTAATCCACCTCTAAGAATTTCTTGCAATTTTTATTAGTGCTCCACAAGGTAGTTTTTATTATTTCTATAGAAAAGAAAGCAAGTTTTAACATCAGTTTTCCAATTTATCATGAAAAGATAATTCCAAAATCTAGGAATTTGATCCAAAAGTAATTTTGTAATTGGGCTGCAGGGGAGATTAAAAGTGAGATTTGCATTAGAACTGACAATTTGGCAATCAGATTTGGTATAACAGAAAACATGACCTGAATCCATCACAGAGAATTAAGAAATTATAAATTATTCACTTATGTCATTCATTTTTCTAAAACAAATTTCTATTATTTACAGCCTTGTCCTTATGATTTTATATGTTCAGAGAAGTAGAAATTACATGTACCTACCACATGGACAATTTCTTTAGTAAAAGTCTGTCAAAAGAGAAATAAAAACCTAAATAGCTTCAGAATGATGGATGACCAAATGTAATCTTGTTTTGGAAATGTTACATTTGGTTATTTGTTAAATTTAAATACTTACCTGTAGGACCTGCCTGATCATAAGTACTTTTGATTAGGCATACTTTCAATTCTTGGGTTTTTTAATCATGGCCCACTGATTTTCTCCATTTTTTTAAATTCTAGGAAAATTCTGGGGTTTAATTCAACATATTTTCTGATCAAGAGAGACTGAAACATTACCTTGAAGCTCACCACAGCTATTTAATTTTAAAGGAACCCAGGGTCTGAGCCATCCTCTTATCTTTATGAACTTAGCAGTCCCCAAAAAACAAAGGAGAAGAAACTAAAATGCACAGAGTTAGGCATGTGCATAAATCCAAGCTACTTCTCTTTGACTATTTGTTCCTTAAACCAAAACTAAAAAGACTTTAGGAAGAAAACTGAGTTGAAATGAAGAGTACTTTCATTTTGCACAGGCCATATTTCAGAGTGGTGCTCAGTGTTCCACAGCCAGTCAAACATCTTCTCACCAAGCAGCCAGGAAAATGTATAAACTCATTTTAAGTACCACTACATTGTAGGACAGCTGTTCAAGAACTTAAAATCTATTAAAAATTCAAATCTTTCCCATGTGGGTGATAAACCAGCTGACAATTACATAAATACATCAACATAGGCCATAAGCAATGGCTCTTTGCCTCATTATTTACCTTTCATGTTGCACAAAATCTGTTACAGTTCCTATAATTCAGTTTAATTTCATCAAGTATAAAACTTTGTATTACCACATCTATCCTATTAAATATTTTACCCTGAAGGTTTACAAATCTCTCTGACTCATGGCTGGTGTCTGGTTCTTCATGCATTGTCAGGTTTTAAGACAGAAAAAAAACCCTGTTACTTGTTTCAGCCTTTTTGTAATTAATGTGGGCATGTGGAGAATGGTGAAAATCCCACATTCTCTGCCATTTTTTTGTTCCAATTTAAATGAGTTGATTAACAGTGAACCATTCTTCAGTCCTGTGTAAATTCATCTTGAAAAAACAGGGTTTCAGTGTTTTGGAACTGCACTTTTTAAATATCTGACTACAGCACAAGTTTCTGATTTTCTCTTTATTTATTACTTGCAAAGATTAAAGAGACTGTAAGAAAGAACATGTAATACAAATAGAAACATTCTCACAGAAAATCACATAAGCAAACCAAACCCACAAAAACCAACCCAAAGCAGAAATGTGCTCTATCCAAATTGATTTGCCTGTGTATGAAGTACTAGTGGGTAGAAATGAAATGTGCCTGTATTCTCCTCACAGAAAAGAATGATTATAAATGTCAAAGGAAAGTGTTACAACCCTGAAATGGAGTTTTTTGTTGGTTTTTTTTTTTTTTGGCAATTAACTAAAGGGTGTCATCAGTTGTAGCACACAAAGCATTGCAAATCTCTACCAGGAATTCTCCAAAGTGGGGAGGGGATTGAGAAGCCAAAATACCCTGAAAAATAATTTTTTAAGAAACACTCATGGAGAACTGGCAATTTGATCTCTGGATCAGGCAGGACATTTCAAGCACAGGAATAGATTAATTTTAATTGATTAAGTTCCACCTGCTTTTTGTTTGCCACACCTGTTTTTTGTTTGCTTGTTTTCCAGGCTCTGAGTCCTCAGCTCCTGGCTGAGAGAGCCCCCCTTGCCCTGGCCAGGATGTGATGGGGAGAGTAGAGCGTTGGGCAGAGGAAGAGTGTGAAATGTTCAGGTAAACAGGGAAAATTAATCCAGTATTTTTACATTTTATCAGCTTTTTCACTGCTCCTGTGCCAAACCTACTCTGGAGGGGGGGCTGGATGCAGGTATGACACCCACACGGTTTTTGTGCACCCTGTGAGCCCTGAGTCAAATATAAATACCAGAGTGTCTCAGCTCTTTCCAGGATTGAGGTATTTATTAGAGATTATTCCTTGTTTAATAATGTTATTGCTCTTAAAGGATGTTTGTTATTGATTTGATATTTATATCTGTTCACAGTACACAAAAATTGGTGCATTTGGAACTGACTACTGCCTGTAGAATGACTTCTAATACATTTATGCTGTCAGTTTGTTAGAAAAATCATTCTTAATTTGCTTCTGAGAATCTTGTAAATATTTAGAATGACAAACAGAAAGAAGATGACAAATCATTTAAAAATACAGACACCAAACAATGGTATAAAGCCAAGATACTTAAGGAAACAGAAGTGGTTATTATCTAAAACTACGTATTCTTTACTATTTTTGGTTGGTTGGTTTTAGCAAGAAGGAAGAAGGAAAGACTGCATCCCTGAGTAGTATTAATACTAAAAATCAAGCTTGTAAATGATCCAAATAATTTTTAAAAATGCAATGCTTTCTTGTGAATGTTGTCATAAATCCTCCTTTCTCTCTCTCTCTCTCTCTTGGTCTCCAAAGATTACTAAAGGTAAATCTGAGGCTAAAAGTTATAAATACGATGTATTTATGTATTAAAGTGCTTAGGGAAGGCCTTTGGAGTCCAGGGAGATAAATCTGTCCCCCAGGTTGCTGCCACACTCTTGCAGTGATGAGTCTGCCCCGAGACATCTCTGGGACCATTTCGCTGCAGAACCAGAATTTCAGTTCTTATTTTTGGGCTGTCACCTCCCAGCACCCTCCATTTCTCTTTATCTGGAGGATATTTAGGTCATCTAATTTTCATTCAGGTTTTATTTCTAAACTGCAGCCTGGGAAGCTAATGGTGCATACTTCTAAATGGCATGTTAATGGTGAAATGAATACACCTGGTAATTAAGGTGCTGACATTTGTGAGTACAACTGGGTTTTTAGAAGGGCTCTGAAACCTGAAGGGGAGAAACCCCCCAGTCCTTCTCTCAAGTTCACTTTCTAGGCCAAATATGTTCCAGTTCTTAAGTGGAATCAGTTTATGGCATCACTGGAAGGGTCTCCAGCCAAAACTCAGCTGTTGAACCTGAGAGCAGAAAGCCCCTGGGCAGCAAGGCTGTTGAGCATTAATTGTGGGGTGTGAAACAGCTGCCTGATTTCTTTCTCTCACAAATTTTCTGTCTGTCCTACCCACTCTGTTCAGTGTTGGGTGGACGTCACTCAGGTCTGTTGGTGGATTTGTGCTCTACTGCAGCCTCAAGGAGACACAGCAAACTCCCCTAAGGCTCCTACTGGAGCTTCTCACTAGAAATGTTTTCACAAATATCATTCTCAGGATATTTTCATGCAATTGTCAAAGGAGGGAGATATTTGATAAGATTTTAAGCTGAATTCTTTAATATGTTCCTCATGTTGCTATAGAAAAACACATATTTCTCACATGTTCCTGCTTTTCATCCATGGTACCAAAGGTTCAGTGCATTTGTAAGTCCCTTTCTCACTTTCCTGAACACACCCCCTGGTTTTAGAAACCTATTTACCAGTTTATTGTTAGCTCAGCTCCATTTTACAAAGGAGCTCTCAGTTCCATCACACATACCTCTTCTTCAAATCAGCTTTATTTTCCAGTCTGTGAGTGTTTTAGAAAGCCAAGTGTGAACCTTTCAGGATTTTTGTCTTTTCCCCCTTCTCCTGACAGAAGTGAAGACACAAAGGCCCTTTTGCCCATGGTACATTTATTTATCCAGGTGGCTGTGCAGTCCAGGCTGCCTCCTGTGACAAATGCCCCTGTCATCTACCCAGTCCCAGGCTGGGGGAGCTTTGCAGCTTGATAAGGTGGGCATCAAAGTGTCTCTGCCATCACCACTGACTCCATGAATATTATTCTTCTTCAGTAGAGAATATATACTTGAATGCAATTTCCAAAAGACTTTTGAAATACAGTGGTATTTGAGGAATTGGACAACAGAGGATTTGCTTTTTATTGTGGGCAAAATAATGTTTTTCTCTTCAGCATCCATAAAACACAGGACACTGAGGGACAGAGATGTTGGTTACTTGTTCTTGAAGCCAACAAAATCAGTCTGGGATGTTATTCTGCTTGGCTTGCCCCCTCTGGTGCCCTGAGTAGCTTCAGAAGAATTACATCCTTGAGATCAAAGGTTAACAATTTTAATTCTAAAAGTGTAAGAGAGATTTTGCTTTTGGCTCTTACCTTGGAGAAAAAACTTAACTTCCTTTAAATAATGTAATACTAATTCTCTTTTATTCACAATGTTATTGCTTTATTTTTACAAGCGTATTTTAGGATATTCACTGATCTAAGCCAGAAAAGGAGATTTTAAAGGTAGCAAAGGGAACCACAATGAATTGAAGGGCATTGACTCTCACATATCTTTGATAATATTACCTTTTATCCTTTCTGCATTCATCTTTTATTCTCTGGTTCAACATGACTGGTAATGACGCAATTACCAGTGTACGATGCAATTCTTGAAAATATAGGGTTACAAAAATGGGTCCATTTAATGATTAGGTTAAAACTGATATAAAAAAAAAAAATCAGTGTTTTAATATCCTGTAAGAGCAATTAAAATCTGTATTAACATTAGCCCTGGTAGAAAGAGTTTCAGAATTATTTCTCGTCCACATTAATGAGCCTTTATTATAGAAACCCTGAGGTATTTTATATCTCACATGGAAGAATATAATTAGACACAAATTGATAGGCCTGTGCCTGGTACAAAATTAGAATTTATAGCAGATGATTGTGAACCTGTTGTCTGCCTAGTTTTACCCCTAGCAAATGCATCTGCAGGCAGTGAAACAAATCCCCCAGAATAATCTGTAACCAATCTGCAGGACATTTCCCATTTGCTGATACACAAACCATTGCAGAGCCAGCCAGGTGCAATCCTTTTCCAGTTTTACTAAACACTATTGAACACCTAATGACCTTGACAAAATTATCTGCATTAGGGCTCATCTCCTTCATCTTGGTGATGACACTGTGTAGCAAAGCAAGACTTTCAGTAATGAAGACCCATAAAAACTACTTTAGTGTGTTTTCCTAGCTCCCCTATTGCCCTACATATTCTTTTTAATTGTGTTTAACATCAGTTAAGTAATTTTGGGCTTATTATGGTGCAGTATCCAATTCAGCTTCCTTCCTGAGAAATAAAAATAGTATGAGGCAATAATGCATTGTCTTTCATACATCTGAGTTATAGATAGAAGCAGAATTATGAAGCTACTAAAATAGTGTTCTTGAAGTGTCTAGAAAATACAAATTGCCTTTAGCTAAGAGGTCTAAAAGTACTCCCAAGAGTTTATTTTGGGAGCTGTATGGCACAGCTAACAGGAAACACTGGGTGATGGTGGATACAAACCTCAGGCTCTTCCTGAAACAATAGTTCGTGGGGAAAATTATTCATGTCTGCCTTGAAAATATAACCCAAGACTGATGGTGTTGCACAGCTCATTAGCTTGTGTGATACTCTGAGAACACAAGAATGAGTGTGGATAAAATGTTATGCACAAAAATGGCCTCTATTCTTTTCTCATTGTCTTTCTAAACTGTCACTTCATGATCTAGAGGTTAAAATTATCTTTAATATATGAATGTTTTCCCTACCCTAGAAAACAATCTGAGTGCTTGGATTTGAATGCTAGATTATCAAATATATAAGGCAAAGGACCAGGAATTCAGCAGAAATTGCCTGCTGAAAACTCTGCCTCCAGAAAAAAAAAAAATTCTGATAAAATTCCATTCAGCTGAAATCTCCCCAGCTTAGGTTTGAGGTGCTGTTTCTTGCTTGCTGTCTCCTGGCACACAAACCCCTTTCTGGACTGCCTGTAATGAATCTGACAGCACAGCAGAGGCTCCAGGAGGGCCCCAGCTGCAGCAGAGCTGGTCACACTCAGGATGTTGTGTGCCAGCTCCAAACCCCCTGGAGGAGCTTCCCTCCCATTCTGGCTCTGTAGGTTAGGGAGGGGCAGGGGCAGAGATGGCACATGACTGACAGCTGCTGGACAGATGGACAAATGAATTGGTGTGTGGTACAGGCTGCAGTGGCTCTGGTGACTTTAAATGTGCTTTTCACTCCTGATCCTGAGAAAAATGCTCATGCTTTTTGCCTAAAATACGTTTTTCCCCTCACCTCAGAGCATCACAAACCTTTCTCCTTTTAAAAGCATTTCAGAAGAGGCCCTTCAGTGTCATATTTTAACGTGCTGTAAGTGGGAAGGGCTCAGAGCAGCAGTGTTTATTTGGAAATAAGGATTCCTGAAACCTCCTCTGGTTTCCTGCCTTTCTCTTGAGACAAAAGCACACAGTAGACTGAGATCTGAGGTCCTGCTAGGAGCAAAGCAGCATTTTAATGGCATTAAGTGCTTCACTTTTAGCAACTCAGTGGTGAATTCCTATTAAGTTAAAAAAAAAAGTGAATTTATAGGTTAGCATTATATAAGTATTTCAAATGAACAGTGAAAATTCTCTGTCTCTCAGACTTTTCTGTTTGAATTCATATTTGGCAATAATCATAGATAAGGTTGACAAACAACAGGTATTATACTTCAGTTCATGCTTAGATAACTAAATACACATTTTTCTGTTAATTTTGATTATAATTTATTTTTATGCCAAAAATGTAGAAAATTTTGGGTATGTGAAACAGCAAGTTTTCAAACTTAGCAGTATAAAATTTTAAACATCGATTTTTTTAACATGTTTTTCAACATTTTTCCTGTGGGGGAGCTGCAGGATAAAATCAGTCGTTTGCCACTGAGCCCTAAATCTTAAAAAAAAGTTCTTTTTGCCCCAGAAAATGAGGGGATTTAGCATTCTGATGCAAATTCTGGGGCCCAATCCCAGCTGTAGTCTCTGGAATATTTCAGGTAAAGAATGACATTAAAACCATACATTCAAACAATCACTTGTTCTTGATCACATTCACTTTAAAACCCAAATATTGACAATTTAGCGCCAAGGCAGCTCACAGGGAATTTTCTTGTTGTTCTTGGTGTCCCCCTGGGATTGTTGGAGACAAAAAGTAAAACACACACAATAATCTTCATAAGGTTTTCCACCCTGATTAGAGCTCTGTAAACAATTATGAAGTTAGGTGGAACATTCTGGTATAAGCTGCTTTTGGCTGACCATCCTTAATGAGAGTGTAATTCCTGTGCTGAAAGGAGAGAGGAGAAGAATTAACAGTGCTAACAATTAATCTCTTCAGCACAGCTGATGAAACAAAGTAAAATATTTATGAGAGATAAAGTAGATTTCCTCTTTCAGTGTTTACCTTCATGTTTGCTTAAATAAACTCCTGCTCCCTTAAGACATAGTGACATTTCTTGCTAAACTGAAGCTATTGATCATGGAATTAAAGTTTATGTCATGTCCAAATATTTTAAGATGGAATGGAAAGTCAATATTAAGTACAATTCAAGTCCAATAAGTAGCTTACAAATGTGGTTGTTTTTAATAAATCATCTAACACTAACAGCTAGATTTAGCTAATGGTTTTTTAATTTATCTGAAGATGTCTTTTGCTTAGCTTCTTTACTGACTATTAACTTCATTTATGTGCACAGAAAGGCAGAAGATCCAAAATCATAAAAATAAACCTGTCTTGTACTTCCAGTACTGAACATATCACAACCATATCTGATGTGTCCATACCATGGAAAGAAAAAAATACAACACAAAAATTAAAATGCTTCTTATTCATACAGTGTAATTTGTTTTTCCTGGTTTGGATTCCACATAATTTAATTTAAATTCCTGTTGTATAAAAGGAATACTAGGGATAGGAAAAGTTAACTTTTTTCTTCTTTGAGCCTCTCAATTGTCATATTCTATTTAATATTTGAATATTTACTAGCCCTAAATCATGAGACTTCAACTGCTCCCCCAGAGCTTTTCAACTTTTAGAGTTTTTAAGTTTCCTTTTATAATGACAACAGCTTTAATGCTGCAATGCAAATATTCTGTATGGTGTGTGTTGGCTTTGTTCCACATGAAATTTCAAGACACTCAAATGATCTAAAATCAACATGACACATATTGAATGCATTGGAAAGAAGTCAAGTGACAAGCCTGAAAATGAAAAGAAATTGCTGAGCAGGTGTGCTGCCCAGGTCTTAGGGGGACTGCCTCCTCTCTCAGATGTCTGTGTGAAAATATCCCTGTCAAAATTCCTTGGTACCCAGCTTGGGAAATGGTAAATAGAGGAAAGGCTCCATGAGGAATGTGTGGGACTAGAGCAGAATGCAAATGCTTTAGATCCCAGCTACACTCACAGCAAGCAGCTCTGTAAAGGCTGTGTTTGATGTCTTGTGCTCATCCAATCTCCTTCCTGAGGGCTGCTTCATGTTCCTCTGGTTTCAGATTTTCACCAGGAATTTCCACCCAGCCCCCTCCTACTGAGGTGTGACCTCTCAGCATCTCCTTCCAGCAGGAATCTCCATTTCTTCCCAGCTGCTGTCACAGAGGGTCAGGGAAACAATTTCATGCAGAGAACAAACCCAGGCAAACCTTGATTCACTCCCCAAAGCAGTGGCCAAAACCAACAAATAGCCCCAGGATGTTGGGGTGAGGGCAGGGTGCTCCTGCCACCCTGGCACAAACGAAATATCAGCTCTCAGGGAAAGCATTTGAGCTCAGCACTGTCACCAGGCTGGAGCTGACAGCTGGAATTGAACAAGAATCCTACTGGACTGGCAATTTCTTTTCCTTCCAGCAGTTCTGGGTTCCAAAAGGGATTTGAATGTTTCAGTGACCTGGTTCCTGGCAAACACACACAGGGCTTTTAAAAGCATCTTTGTCACAAAACTGGTGTATTTCTCTTGGGGTAAACCCAGAGCCAATGCATTTAGTATTGAATAAATATAAATAATTCCAGGTAATATATATAGGTATGAGGGATGAGATCCACTGCTGATAGTGGCTGAATAATTGCATACAGAATTATCTAAGTGAGGGAATGTTTTGGTGGCAATCTTGGAGAAAAAAGAGCAGGTATTTGGGTAGGGCACAGTTCTGGTAGGCACAGGCAGCACCCTGGCTCTCAGAGGGTTTCACAAGGCACATTGCTGACTAGAGAAAACACAGGAGAGGTGCAAGGAGAGCCATCAGCAGCTTCTTCTGCTTTAGCATGTCCCTTTCCATGATGTGCTGTTGCATTTAAAGTCCTCTCATAAGCAAATGGAAAGGTAAGGTTGTTGCAAAGGGGTGGGAACGTGGACTGGCCTCTGTCTCTGATTATTGGTGGGAATGGGGCAGCCAGAGGCTCTCAGAGCTCTATTTTGAATTTTGAAATGGAGAGAAATGGGATTACACTTGTGGAGGTAGGAGGAAATGTCTTGACTCTGTCCAATCCTGAATACTTGCTGGTAATAATACTTGCTCATAATCCATCTTCAGTGTTTGCACAAAGGCTTCCTATCAGCACAGGACACCCAGAGAGAAGCAGCTTTGTACAGAGGATGGTTTGCAGAGGAGTTCTGCATGTAATCCACACAAGAATTTTAACCCAAAGAGGAACATTAGTACTGTAATTATATGGAGTCAGTTAAAAAATACCTAATTTCACAATAGTTCCAGAACAGCAGAAACAAGCATTGCCCCTAAAGCAACAAGGGAATTAATTGGAGGAGTTCTCAGTAATTTGCTTATCACTCTGTGAGTTCAGATACCTGGACCCAGTTCAAGTTAATTCAGTCATGGCTGTGGGAAAAATGCCTATTTATTACTTTCTCCCTATAGCTTTTGTGTGAAATGGGTTTTTTCTTTCTTTCCACCTTATTAAAAGCCTTTCATCTCCTAAAATCAATGAAGCTATCAGCTGGGAATTGTTTGGCTTAAGTCAGGGTTTCTTTATAAGTTTTGCACACAGTCTTTTGTGTCTTTCCTTCTTAAAATTAATTTCATTTGTTTTGCCCAGATAATATTTTACCCTGATATAGTTTTTTTACCTGTTTGACAGATGGGCAGCCAGATTTATCTGTGCACGTGTATAAACAGCCCTCTGCTCACAACTAAACAGCTGACCTGTGCAAAAAATCTTATCTTGTCCTTTCTGCCCATCAAATATCTGGGTTTTTCCGTCTTCCCATTGCTTTTACTGGAAAATTGATCAGGATGGGCGATGGATGCAGTGGCTGGCCAGCACATTTAGGTGGATTTAAGATCCACTTGTCTTCTTTCACTGCAAAGACCAATTTATATCTCCTTCTCCTTGTAGCCACTGATTTTTAGAAAGCTCCCAGGACCTTTTTTGTCTTTGAGGTGTCTTCTTTTCCAGCTTCAATTATGTTTGATAATGGTGAATCATTTCAGAATTATTTCAAGGATAGACTTGAGAAATGCACTTGTTTCCTCAGAGAGATAAGACAAAAATGTTAAACAAATACACCAAGAAGCACTTCTCTTTTTTCCCCAATCTATTGTATTTTATGCATACTGGTACTCCAAGAACAACTAAATTAATATATTGAGTGTAAAGCCCAAGATAAACAAAAGCAATAAAAACCGGAGACCAGAGCCTTTGTTGAAGAAAGAAAAAGTGTTTATTTTAGAAAATTTTGGAGACAGGAAAGAAGTTCATGCAGAGGACAGTAATTAAGTCAGTTACTAATGAAATCTAATTAAATATTTAGAGAAGGGTGGAGAATATCTTGTGTTTGGACAATCTCAAAAGGGAAACAAAACCCCAAGGGATGGTGAGTAAATGAAAAAGAAGGGAGTTAGGCCACTAAGTCAGTGTAGAAAGAGGCACAAACAAAAGGAACTTTGATAATGGTTTAGAAAGAAGAGAAATAAAAGTAGATAATCAAAAAAAAAGGCTAAACAAAAGTGTTTAGAAAAGCCTGTATTTTTCAGGCATTTTTCCCGCTTTTTTGTTTATTTTTTAAAACTCTTTTTAGCTGTGTATGTACCATGTTTGAAATCCTTATGCATCAAGACATTTTGTTTTCCCAGAGCCTCAGGATGTCCTCTTTAATTCTGGTTAGTGGTTATTAACACTGACACCATTGTCATGCTAATTGAAAAGTCAGATTTTAAGCCTGAGTACTTAAAGAACCTTTGGCACTTTCCTACGTAATTCTCAAAAAAATTGCTTGAGAAAACCAACGGTGTTCAAAATACTTTCATATTAAAAATTATCAGGGGAAAATAAGTTGCTGTCTCTACTGAATTGAGCTTTGTTGTTTCTGGTGAGCTTTGCTGCGACTGTTTGTAGAAATCTGTTCTTTAAATATGAAGTACACAAGTAAATATTACAGAGAAACAGTGGAGAAACCTGGGGTAACATCAACAAGAGCAGTGCTGACTTTGACTCTGTACAGAGGGGAAAACCCTGATGCCTTCCCCAGGACCTGACAGTGATGTGCTGCTGGGTTTTAGTTCAATCACTGGGGAAAAACATGTTTGTGTCTCATTAGCATCAAAGCAAAGCCCCCTGTCCTTACTCACCCTCTGCTGGGCCCCACCTGCAGGGGCTTTTGGAACTCTGAATTACTGAGGGTACAGAGGAACCACTCTGTGTTAAGCCAGAAAGCACAGCCAAAAACGCCTTGGGGCACAGAAGTAACACCACTGGCTTTTTGGAAGCTCAGAGCTTGAATTTATAAACCCAAGTCAACCTTCCCTGATGTCACACAGCCCAGAATTCTGGATTGGGAAGGTTGGGGATGTTTGGAGGTGTCTGAGTTGCAGTGTTACAGTCAGTACAGGGCCCCTGCTTTTATTAGGGGATCATCCTACCCATGTGAAGGAAAGGAAAGAGGCTGCAGACCTGTGCTGAAAGCAGAGCTGTGAGCGCAGCACAGCAGGTTCTGTCCTTCAGGGTGGGACAGAGGGTGGCACAAGGACTCCTGGCAGGATTCCTGAGTGCAGTCCCCTGAATTCACTGAACCTTCCCCATGCAGCCTCTCAGGCTGCTCCATTGTCAAGCAAGTGTGTATGTAACACTAATGAAAATACTTCTTTCCCAATTTATTACCTTTCATTTCTGCTGCTCTCCCGCTGCCTTTAAAATGCCACATATCCGACAGGCTACAGCTCTTTCGTTCCTTTATGTTTGATAACGCAGAGTGCCTTTACCTTTTTATTCCTCATAAATGTTATATTTGCTTCTATTTTCATTCTGTTGTAATCTGGATTTTACAGTGAATATAAAAGCCAGTGTGGAGTTGCATTAACACTTCCAGACAGCTCGTGGCTTTTTTTTGTTTGCAGAATGTGTGGTTATTACAAACGGGGGTGTTCTAGGACCTCATTAATGAACAGTGAATGCAAACTGAGGAAACCTCTTTTTTTTCACCACACTAAAACCCTCAACATATGAGACTTGCATTTAGACATTTTGATGGAGTGGATATGTTAGGGCTTTTTTTATATATCATTTTTGTATTCAAATAAGAAAAGGCCTTGGAAAAAAGAAATCATGTGTGAAGCAGAGAAAGGAGAATGGTTAATGAGAGAAAGGAGCAGGCAGCAGAGAGCAGAATAAGTGGATTTCTGTCAGAGGCTTTATAAGCACTGAGTTTCTGTGAGCAACCAGTGATTCTTATTGCAGTGGAGCTGATATACTGTCAGTTGTCATTATTAATAAAAAGAGTTATAAATTACTTGGCTGAAATACAGATCCTGTACTACGAAAGTCAATGGGAGCACATGTCAATTCCTTAACATACCACAGTGAGTAGTTCTGGATCCACAATGCAGAAAAGTTAATTTTTCTCCTGTTATTTTTGGAGAAAGACTGTGTGTACCCTATATGTCATTTAAACATTTTATGTCTTTAATTTGTCATACTCTGGTGTAGAGATAGGGTCAAAGAGGACATTTAACTCACTCTTTCTGCTGGTGTTCTTCCAGACACTGAGTAGAATAGCAGAATTTCATAGTTTGGATTAATTATGGGTCCAGTTAGGCTGCTATTATCACTATGACATTCAAATAATATTTAAAATTATTACATCAATGTTATTTATAAGGTCAGGCATGTCACAGTTCTATTTTTATTAAAATTAAAGACACCACTGCTGTAGGGTAATAAGCTTTGAGATTGCTTATTGTCATTTAAGGGCACATATAATTGTGGTCTATGGTACTTAAACTGGAAATATTATCTTCATGGTAGGATTAGAAAAATGCTTTCTGATTACTATAAATATTTCCAAATCTATAATACCTCACCATTAGCAGGAGAGATTTGGTTATGTCTTGTTAGGTATTTATTGCACAGCTCTTCTGTCTCTTGGTTCCAAGAGCTGTGCTTTTGGAACATCTTTTACTCAATTTTCTTCTGACATATCATTATGGTAAATAATTTTTAGAAGCTTACAGTCACAGACTGTGTTCATGACAGAGATGGGAACCTTGGTTCCTATTCCTTTACTTTCAAGAGCTGCTAATTCTGCCACAGATTTATTTAGATACCAGTTTTCCTCCTGTAAGAGCTGTGTGTAATTGCACTGTTTCATCCAGTTATGGAAGGTATCTGAGGGAAGAACTGATCTTTGCACCACATAAAAACCAGTTTTGAAGTTCTATCAGTACTTTTGGACTGACCAAATTGTACGTATGGATGCTTGATATAAAAAAAGTATTAAAAATCTTTCTAATTCTGCTATTGTAAACCTGATGAATAATCTATTCCTTCAATTTTATCAACAAAATTGACTCAGGCTGTGTTTGTGCCAATGCTGAAACCCAGATTGCATGGCTGTGAATACAGGACTTTGCCACTCTTTACCAGGAGACACTCCAGTTCAGTTCTGTGGTTCCAGTTTAGGGTTTCAAGGCTGAGAAATGCACTGTAAATTATTCACAAAGGGTGTAAAAGCAGCTGAGAGCAAAATTCAGTGACAGAGCAGGGTTGGGATTGAAAGGCTCCTGTTTCCTCCCAGAACAGGATCATTGATAACTGTGGGGTTGGCTCTCCTGACTGCAGCTCACAGATGGGGTCACAGTGACACTTGAGTCACCTAGGGCACAGGGACACTTCCCTTTATCTTTAATATCCGGCTGTGAAGCAGTTGCTGGGATTGAGGCTAAGGCAGGGCACTGAGGAAACAGGATGTGCAAACACAGGTTTTCCTGAAAATTGCAGCCTAGGATCCACTGGTGCTGGCACTTAGGCTGTGCAATAAATCGAACCTGTATATTTTGAATATTTGCTTTTAACTTTTGCTACATATTTTCCAATTTCAGTTCATTTAGTGGGCTGACATTGGAGTAGTTTATTCTTAATCACTTGGTTTTGTTCCCATCACAGGTGTGTGCTGCTTTTCAATGTGGTTGCTGATTTACAAGCACTAAGCAAGTTTTCAAATGAAGAAAAAAGAAAAGCCCCAAACCATACCAAATTACTTTTCAACAATGGGTTGTTTTTCTACATCTTCTAATTTAATGTTTGAGCAAAGTTGCAATCAGAAAATGGAATTACTATCCTGAACTGAGAAAGATAAAATCAATACTTGTAACAGTTATTGCTAACCATGTAGTGCTTATAGATTTAAATATAGAAACAGTTTATTCTGTGGTATTTACCAGTGTCAGAGCCAAGAGACTTCCACAAGCAGGAAAACAGTGGGTGACTGACAATAAAACCACAGATACCTGATGTTCTGTAATATTGTGGATGTGGTTGAACAAGGAATTTAATTGTAAAATACAGAAATAAAAACGCAAGTGCAAATAAAAATAAAAAGCTCCTTCTAATTTTTCTGTGCTTGGTTCCCTAATGGAGCTTTAACCTATAAACACACTGAATCCAGTCTCTGTAGCTCAAGGTATACAACTGTTGTTCAAACTTTTATATTGCTTTATGCAATAATGACAGGAAGAGCATTTCCTGAGTGGAGCAGAGGCTCAGTCTGGAACATCTGTAAATCCAAATGCATTTTGCTAAAAATGGGCTTGCTTGATTTTTAAAAGCATATGGTTAAAAAGCAGCTATTGCATCCTGCATTGCATAAAAATGCAAATACGCTGTGCTGAATACAGTAGGTAAAACCCTGGCAGAGCTTTCACTGACTTCATCAGTTTTGATGTTGAGAATTTTGTTAGTGACTCTAATCAGATGATTCACATTATTGCTCACTGTAGCAATAACAGAGAGTGCAGGAGATAACCAAATCTGGCATAGATGCAAGCTATATTTACTGCTGGTATGTCTCTGCTTTTAGCACTTTGCTGTAATGGCTTGATCATTAGGTCATAATGATTGGAATTAAAAAAATCCCTGTGAACAGCTTTGTGTGCAGCTTTCAGTGGAATTTAAGTGACAGTGCCAAACTCGAGGGGTTTGTCACGACAGAAGCGAACTCACTGTAAACAATTATGAGATTTGCAGATAAAAGGACGATTAAACTCTGCTTCTCCCTCTCTCCAGAGTTATTTTCTTGCAAATAGAACCATCTCCTCTCGGCATTAAGAGTTCTGGGAAGGGTGGTGAGGGCTCTCTGCTGGATCCGTCAGCAGCCAGTCAGCCAGCACTGCCCACCTGGGCTCCCTGGGGGAGCTCCCTGCTGCTCCAGTTCCTTGGGAAGCAGCCAATTAGAAGGAGATAAAAAGGAAAAATTTCAGCAGACAAGTATCAGAAGGCTTCCTAAGCAGCAGATAAGTCTTCAGAGAGGAAGGAAATTCCTCCTCGAGCCTGAGAACACCGTCCTTTTATCACGCTGAAGTTTGTAGCCTGGAAAGCTCTCCTAGGACTGGACATGTGCTAGCAGAGGGTTTGATACCACTACATCACCACAGGAACCTGGATATTGTTCTTAATCACAAAAGATTCCTGTTTCTGACTGCTGTCCAATCTGTTCAGGGAAATATCTGCCCAGATATCCCTGGTTTTGTAGATTAGAGATAGAGATGTAGGAAAAAGGAATTAATATTTAGAACACGAGTGCTTTTGAAAAGTGAATAAATAACTATTTCCTGGATTCAGAAAAATCGAATTAACTGAAGGCAAATACATTACAAATTGTAGCGAGGGTGTAAATACCAAGTGACTTGAAATGAAATTCCACACGAGAAACAACAGGAGTAAGCTTCATTGAAACAAAAAATATCTGGTCTCCTCTAGGTAGACATTTAATCTGCAAAATACTGATCATGGTCAAAACCCTCCTGACATCTGGCAGGTAGAGAGTTCTTTGAGAAGAGCAGATAATCATCTCTGCTCTTTTATCTTGATGCTGCAGTGGTGCCCCAGAGCCATCCTGAAAGTTTACAGAACACGAGTGAACTTTCCTCTGGCATGATCAGTCTGAAACCAGCTCGTGTTACCTTTGATATTTCTCTGTAGTGTTTGCACACAGCGATGAGGCAGGAGATGCAGGTTTGGTTTTCCAGTGGTTCTTTCTTTATTATTCAGCTAAGCAGTGCACAGTGCAGCCAGTTTGAGATTACACCCTTAATGACAATAAAAACACCAAAAAAATAGTCTAGAATAGTCTCAAATCAAGTTTTGAAACTATTTCAATAAATAACTATAATCTGTTTACAAGCCAAGCCATTGATGTAAATAGAGAAATTCGAATTGAAAATTTAATCCTATTTATGTTGATTTTAGTGTTTGATGAAGAATTCACATAAAATTGGGATATTGACTTTAAATGGACTGATTTTGTCATTATCAATTAAAAAAAATTTAAAAAGGAGCTGAACAAAATATTTCATTGATGTTGGGCAGAATCCTGTATCCAAGACAATAAAGACCAACGTTAAATACAACCTGAGGCATTGACCAGTGCATAAATATACACAAATGTCTTTGTTCCTGTGGGAATCAGTAAATTGATCTCCGGTGTTCGATATTTCTTAGAGTTCATATTTTAGACATTAGAAAAAATAATCCTAAGAATACCTAGAAAAAGTAAAAGCATAAAATACACAAATTAAATGATAAAATTAATACATTCCTGGATGAGCCTTTGAAATAGGAGTTAAGAATAGTGTAACATTTGACATTAAAATTGCATGATGAATTAGGTTAATTAACTGGAAAAGTTAATAATCTCTAGAGCCCTATAGCTTTTGGAAAGGGATATGACAAAGGGTATCTCAAAACCAGTAAAAATTCCTTATTCATACAGACCTCTCAATGCAGCCATGGAGAGCTCCAAGGTTGGGCTGGTTTTTCAACACTGCTATGATGAAGAATTATTATTATTAATATTATTATCATTATTATTATTATTACCTCTCACTTACTTGTCCATTCAGATTTTAACACGTGGTTTGATTACAGTTTTGTACTCTTCTTCCCAGAAAAATATGTGAATTTTGCATTGAATCTCTGAGTTTTACAGCTTAATGTGTGCTGATATTTTTAGCATTTTGTTTTGTCATAAGAAATACAATGTGTTGTATATCTATTTTTATGAATAAATTTGTTTTCAAACGCTGTAGGAATCTTAGAAATCCCATAAAATTTTGTGAAATAAATATATTACCTTCTATCCTCATTTCACACTAGAATGGAGAATTAGAATCATAACTTTTTCCAACCTGAAAGATTTTTTAAAAAAATATTATTGCTGAGCGCTCGGGGTGATTATTTGAAACAGAAACATTAATTTTATTTCTTAAAAATAAAAAAGGCAATAAAACAACCATCCACATTCACTTCAGTTTTCAGTGCAATCCTAGTAAGGATCATAATGCAAGCATTTAACTTCAAATGAGGAAAGAATTTGGGCAGCGATGAAGACGTGGAGTAATGTACAGGAACACTCAGCCTGGCAAAATAAAGTGGGCACTGTTTGAGGGGAGTGTGGTGTTTCCTCCTGCACTGGAAGTACACTCATTTTCTCCTCCTTTACCTGCAGAGCTGACAGGCCAAGCCAAACTGGCACAGCATTTTAGCAGGAATGACACAAATTGCTGGCTGGCACTGAGTCTGCTTCAGCCAGCCCAGCCCCCTGCAGTGGGATTTACAGGGCAAACCCTGCTGGGACAGCTCTCCTTGGCCCTCAGAGGGGTTCCTGCGCTGTGTGCTGTCTCTTGGAGCCCAGTGGGCAAAGGATGGCTGGGAGATGCTCCCCCAGCCCCTTCTGGGGATGCCACACACCTCACAGAGATGTTTTTGTGCCACACAGTCCGTGTGTTCTCTCGCCCTCCCCATCCTCCAGGATGGAAAATGTGAATCTGTAGCTTCTCCTTTCTGGTGGGCTGCCCTTGGCCAGTGACAGACACCCACCCAGCTGCTCCCACACTCCCTCCCTTCCACAGCACACAAGGAAATATCAAGAAGTAGCTTTGCAGTGAAGAAAAACACAAGGGGATCACAAAGTCCCTGTCATGGGCGCAGGGAAATATCTTCTCCTTCACCCTCTCTCCATGGGCTGCAGGGAAAGCTCCCTGCTCCACCTTCTTCACCTTCTTCTCCTCCTTCTCCCCTGGCTCTGCTGTCCCGGGGCTGTTTCACACACTCTTCCCCTCACACATTAACATATTCCTGGATATAACAGTCAGGCACTGTTTCCTCCTCCCTCAGAGCTGTTTTCCCAGAGTTTTCCCTGCTGAGCTGTGCCCTGCGTGTGGAGGGGCCATCAGAGAGCAAGATGGAGCCATCTGGAACTGTCCAGCACTGGACAGCCCCTGACCTCTCCTCAGGCGAGCCTGAAATCTCCACTCTGCCAAAACTGGACCCCCTGCACCCAAAACCATCTTCTGTCAGCATCAGACCTTGTCTGTGCTCCTGGCAGTGGTGGCACCAGGGGGCTCCTGGGGTGGGGCTGTCACTGAGGAACTACCTTGAACCTTGAACCTTCAGCCAGCAGTGACTTCACATCTGTACCACAAACTGAGCCTCAAAAAAGGGCAAACAATCACAGAGCCACAGGATGGGCTGAGCTGAAAGGGATCCCCAGGGATCATCCAGCCCAGCTCCTGGCCCTGCACAGACCCCTCAACAATCCCACCCTGTGCATCCCTGGGAGCGCTGCCCAAACTCTCCTGGAGCTCTGGCAGCCTCAGGGCTGTGCCTGCTCCCATTCAGTGCCTCAGCACCCTCTGTGGGAAGAGCCTGTTCCTAAAAGCTCCCCTAAAGCCCTCCTGACACCACTGCAGGCCAGCGTGGCAGCACAGCCGTGGGGCTGCTGGACCTGCTCCGACATGGCCGGAGCGGCCTTGGCCTCGCTCATCAATGTGAATTGACTCAAACGCTCCAAAGCAGCCCAGTTCTTGGCAGGCCCTGGTTTGTCTCAGCTGCTAGTGAATCCCTGGCCCTTGGCTAGAATAATTATCATCTCAGGATGATTTTTTATAAAAGGAAGAGTATAAGCACTGTTACAGGAAATGTAATACATCAAGGGCCCTGTCTCGCTGAAACTGCGGAAGAAATTAGGACCAGGTACTTTCCTGTGCTAATTAAATAGAGTTTTCTAGTTGGGAATTTCAGAGGGGAAACTTTAAATTTATTTTAGTTTTATGTATGCTATGAGGAAAAAAAAAGAACACTAGCTCTAGAAAGTGTGCATTGCAGTAGTCACATATTTTTACTTGTAAGTTTTTTAAAAACTCTTTGAGGTTTTACAGAGACATGAGTAATACCATTACAGACTTCTTTGTGAAAACTAAGTACTTTTGAAAGAACAGAAGGGACGACGTAAGCACGTATTAATATTGATGTTTTACTCAAATCTATTTTTGTTAGCAAGTCATAAGAAATGAATTGCTGTGAAACATTGGAAGTTCCAAACACTAGTGAGCAAGTAGGTTATTAATTGTATTTATTGGGGTGGAGAGATATTATGGGCAATAGAGAACAAAGGTTTTCATCCATAAAGAATGCATTGAGCTGCCTCCAGAGTGATTTAGTTAATTGATCTAAGAGAAGGTTGATTCATGATTAGCAAAAGGACAAATAAATCTCAATTTAAAGCTCTCAGAATGCATTCGCTCAATAAACTGCATCAAGAAACACAACTAAAACACCTGTAAGGAAGTTGGAGTCCTTTCCCACTTGATGGAAGCAAGCATTGAAACACTTTTACTTTCCTTTTTTTTTAGCTGAAACTGATTTACTTGCATGGACTTTTAATTCTAGCAACATAAAATATTCACCTGTTGTGTTTGTGCAGAGAAAATAATCTCCTTTTTTGGTTGTTTTTACTTTACCTTACAGGTCTAGGTTTAGCAGGTTGCCCAGTTGGGTCAGTTTGCCACTGCCCAAGCCCACGAGGACCACCCAAGGATCTCTCAGCCTGCCAGGCCAGATCTGGGGAAAGGGCTTTGACAGTGTTTTTCTAATTGCAAAACATTTCATGTGATGGAACTGCAACAGTGCAAATGCTCTCCCAGCAGGGCCTTGCTGGAGTGGCTGGGGTTTGTCTCTGCCTCCTTCCCTGCCCCTCCAGCCTCTTCAGCAAGGAGAGGGAAGGTTCCCAATCCCAGCTGTGTTGATCTGCCCTCCTGCCCATGGCTGGCACAGCCAGGGCAGTGAAACGGGGAGGGTGGAACCTCCTCAGCAGCTCTGGGAGCAGAATCCCTCTCCCAGCAATGGCACCAAGGAGGGAATGGCCCCTTGTGAACTGCAGGATCCTTCTCACTGGGGCCTCTAGAAAAACAACAGCAGGCAGGAGACGCATTGAGAAAGTATCAGACTGAGACATGTCCTTAAACACATTTCTCAGCGCCTTTAATGAGGATCTGGGCAGCCAGAGAATGACACGTCTCCTCTAATTTCCCCTGGGGCTGACACTCCTTTTCTTCTGCTCTTGCTGGCTCTATTTATTTAATTTTGCATTTGCTGAGTGATGCTCCTGTGACATCAAGAACATGGCTTCCTTTCTGGATAATTTGAAAACAGATTTTTCAAGTTTCCACCTGAATTTTGACCTGTTTAAGTTACACAAATCCATAGTAAACCTCTATTTTGACAGATAGAAACATTTTTTCTTTCATGCAAGCTACCTGTAAACACTTTGAGAAAGGACTTGAAAAATATCCAAGAAGAAAACTGAAAATAAAAATATTTATATTTATACAAAGAAATGATTGTTTATGTTTTGAGGGTCTTGCCAGAGAGTGGGATTAAAGATGGAATTTCCTAGGATTTAACTTGTCCAGTGCCTGATGGTGGAGAAATTGCCTTGTCTATTTTCAAAAAGGTGATTGTGTCACTTTTCCTGAGGCAAGGGTGGATGCAGGCTGGAATGATGTGCCAAGACAATAGAAATTATAAGGAATTAAAATTATAAGGCATTCCCTAAATGAAGCTACCTGCATTTGGAGGGGTTCAGCAAGTCCTGTTTGCAGTACCCTACACTCTCTTGTGTCTCTTAATGTAATTTTTGCCAATTAATGCTATTAAATTCATTAATTCATTAAATTTTAATCTAAGTAAATCTGCTGAAGAGTCTTGATCTTCAAATTCTTAAATTACTTGCAGTCCAAACAGAAAATGGGATGGCAAATCCTATACTATATAGAGGGACTATACAGAGGATTTGGAGTGTATATCAGGCATATGTTTAGTTTAATTACGTTCTCAAGAGCTGTGTCCCACACAGAAATTCACCAGTTGCACCAGGGTGTGTTGGACTCATTGTGGGATTGACTTTTTCTCCTGAAGGGAAACAGTGCCACCTCCAGACTCAGTTGTTCATTTTAAGCTCTTATTTCATTCCAAGGCATTACAGAAAACTGCTGGGTTTGAAAATAATCCGGTATTTGTATTTTTATAAATTGTGTATAAAATAGACCTTGGAATAACTGATGACACACACTTATGGCACTTTTTTAAGTAACCAGATGCCTTTTTGACAGTATTAGTGCTCAGTTCATTAAGCCTAATGATAGAGAAAAGCAATCGATATTTAACACTGGTTAATTTTCATTTGAAATTACGCAGAAGTCAAGGATCTACAGCTGTAATTGCTTCACAGGAAAACTGAAAAGAGCTATGTCATTTTCTTGACTTTATTTAAGAAGACCTTTATTGAAAGAGCCACTAAAAGGAAGGTAATAGCATTTTACACTCCTTTATCCTGTACCCAAGGGATAACTTTTCCTGTTCACCAGTAATTCCGCTAATGTTAACAAGCTCTGTGGAAGGCTATCACATAACTTGCTGCTCTGTTCCAACAATAACCTTCAGCCACTTTTGGAAGTGTGCCGTGGCTTGACAAGTGTTCAATCATGGAGTATTACCAGAATGAAGGAATACATCCATCCCCTCGCTACCCTAATTAAATATTGCTGGGGCTGCGTGGTGCACCGGGCTCGTGTGCTGGTCTCCCAGAACCCGAGGTATTCCTGCACTCCAGGGGCAGGCAGGCAACTCCCACTGAGCTCCCTGAAAACGAGGACTCAGCATTTCCATTCCCTTTGCAACTTGGGTGTTTTAATCAAGTTAATGCAACAACTCCCTGAGATAAATCCAGAGAGCACAGCTGGTTATTCAGTCCTGTGCCTTCCCCAGCACCTCTGCCCAGGGCACCTTCCAGAGCTCACCTGGAATTCCTCCTGAAGTCCTGACCCAAAGAGCTGAGCCTAAGGAAAAACTGTTGATACCTTTAAATGCTGTGTAAAGGATTGCAAATAATGAGAGAGAGGGTTTAAAATATTTTTCATTTAAGAGAGTGAACATGTTAAAAAATAAAGTTAAAACATTTGTGAATGAGCATTTAGATGATAATTTCATGTTGAAAGCTATTTACCTGGCAATATAAATAAGGCCTTAGAAGTATACTTGGTAAATGTGAGACTGCTCAAGTGTGCAAAATAAAGTATTCACAATATGTGTACTGGAGAGGACAATATGATTTCTAAAGTAAACTTTGCCACATGAATTCTGAAGAAGTTTGAAGATTATTTCCTGGGTTAGATCTGAATTTCCTCAAATAATGGATTTATTACATAAAATATTGCATGGAATTTAATTTTGCCTTTTGGCAGCAATTTAAAGCCAATAATTAACATCAAGAAAGGCTTCTCTTGGTAGATTAATTATTAGAAGGAGCAGAGGAAACATGGCTCAGAAGAGAATGCACCAAAGCATTCCAACAGGAAATGAACCATTCCATAGAGATGAAAATACCATCAAGAACATTCATGCTGTTGGAAGAGGAGGGAACTTTCCCCCTTCAACTGCCGAATAAATTCCTTTAAAATCATCTCACTTCTACCTTCTTCTGTTCTGATGTGTCCTGGAAAGCCTGGTGTGAGTTGGCTGCAGGTGATTCCAGCAGAGCTCAGCCTTTGGGACCCCCAATTGCCTCAGCCACTTAAAGCAAGTGCACACAGTGATCTCTGCGTGAAACAGGAGGGGAAAAAACCCATAAAATGGTTCTCCCAACAAAGCCATGCATTGGAATGGATAGAGCAGCTGAATTTTGTGTAAACCTGGAAAGCTGATGGCAGAAAAAGACTTTCCCTTCTCTCCAGAGCAATCCACGGCCTCCTCTCATGCCTACCCATGACAGATAGTACACTCCTGGAGGAAGGGAGATGCTCAAAGCCACAATTAGCTTTCTGTGCAGTTCTCACAGACAGGATGGTCACCACCTCAGTCCCCCCCAGCCACAATGAAAAACTGAATAAAAAAATCAACCCACACCTGCTGCCTGCAGTTAAAAACCTGGTTTATGTGGCAGCAACTTGAATTTTCCATGTTGATTATATCCACACATTAAATCCATGCTTATTCACTTTATTCTGTTTTTCACTAACACCTGATCTTCATAGTGGGAAATGCATGACCTACAAGGCAGCAGGTCAGCAGGGAATGATGAACAGCTTAATTACTTCCCCCAGTTAGCACTGAATTACCAATTAGAAGCAGCTTCTGGAAGAGCCCAAAGCCCAAAGGGCAGAAAGGGAAGGAGTTCCTTAGGAGGATTTGAATTTGCCACAGGAGAAATGCATGAGGAAAGCCTGCTGAGAGCGAGGTGAGTGCTAAAATGTGTGGCTGTCAGAGAATAACTTTGTTAAATTAGGATGGGGGTGTTGGAAATGACTGATAATGTTAAAAAGTTGTTATGAGGTGGTAATTCCTTGATGATTTATAGTGTTTGTAGTGAAGTGACTTCCAATATGTTTTCTGATGCTGTCTCTGTGATTTCAAGGTCTGTGAGATGTTTTTTGCCCTAATCTCTGCAGTTTATTTATTACCTGCACTTTATTTGTTTCAAAGTTTCAAGTATCTTAAAGCCACCTGAGCATTCAAGCAAGAGAGGTGTGTTTAATGTGATTGTTCAGCTGGCAACTGTATCAAAATTATTTTTGTCTTCTCAAATTCACATGGAAATCTGAGGTGCTATAGCCTATCAGAAATGGCTATTAATAAACATTACCTAGTTTGATGATTATGAATAGTGTCACCAAGCAATTAAAATTTAATTGAGCATTAAATAAAGTCCATTTACTGTAAAGTATCGCCATTTGAGTTTGAAAAACAACCTTAACAACAATTTTTTCCACAAAGCATTAATTGGCTTGTGGTTTCTGGCTTAAAAACAAAGGAAGGTATTTTCTGTGGAAGCTTAGGGAGATTATTAAAAGGAGGATGAGGTTAGTTCAGGCACTTTGGGACCCATTTACCACTCTGCACTTTAGCTGTAGTTTTGAGCTTCTCCCCCTGTTCTGCACACCTCAGCACGTGGAGTGAAGGCGAAGCTGGCAGGCCTCAGCATCTCAGTTCAGCCCTTACATGCTGCACTCCTTGTTTCAGCTGTCCCCAGAAAACAGCTGCTCCTCACACTTTTCATAAGCCTTATCCAGGACACAAACTTGGCTCCTGAACTGACCTGGAAGCCCGTGGGGGCCCGAGTGCCCGAGCACAGCAGAAACAAACACTCCTCTTGGTGCTGTTTGTTGTGAGAGAGCCTTGCTGGCACCCTGGTGCCACCCTGACCTCTCCTGTCACCACCTCCCATCTCCACCAAACACCCAGGACTCGTGTCTGGGGACAAGTTTAGCACACACACAGCGAGGGTGGGCAGGCTGCTTCACCCTGAAAATGTCAGGGGTTAAATAAAACCTCTGAGGTAAACATAAACCAAAGCCTCTGCTATTTAGGATATCTGACAGCCAGCTTTCAAGGAGCATTTTGTAAAGCACCTCTTGGAATATGCAATAGGATTGGCTTCCTGGGAAGCCACTGACTGGTCTTTTCTCCTCTGGCCACCCCGTTTCCCATACATCACCTTCCTGCACAATAAATGTTTACTGAGTTGACTAGTAGGGTAGCAAAACTTAAATTGTCATAATATTGATTAAACCATCCTCATTTTCTCCACTGTTGGAGGAAATAGCATACTCTTACTGCTTCTGACTTTATTCTGTGTGTGGATAAACTCCAAAGCAATGTTTGGATTGCACATTAATTGACTTTTCTCTTGCAATAGACGTTATGGCATCTACAGAGAGCTTTACAAACTGCAGCCCCTTCCTGTGGCAGGTTTCAGAGGGGAGACTGCTGAACTCTTGCAGACATGTATTGACTGCACTGGGGCTCACAGTCAGTAAATTCTTGTTTTCCTTCTTGAAGGAACACAATAATGCATTCTGGCACAATCCCTCAGTTACTCTTTTTAGGTGTAATATCTGAATATTGCACATTTTCTCTTCAAACTTGCTTTATTCCTGCTTTGTAGTTGAAAGACCTAAAGTAAACTGGACACATTCCATTGATTGCAGGAATATTCTTATCTGGTGATGTTGGGTGGAGCATCTTGCACCAGTATGGGCTGTTTGAGATATTGGAGGGGATTATTGTGCAGCTGCCAAGCCATTCTGTTCACTTTTTAATTACTTTTCTGAGCAGAAATTACATATATTTTCTTTTTTTCCCAGAGTATGTTTAATATTTGTTTTATGATAGCTGAATAAACTGGGTATTCTCTCTGCTTCTAAAGGTTATTAACATTGTTTGAGATGTATTACTATCCTAATTGCATTCTTCCATCTCTTAAATATTTATTTTTCTGAAACTCATTGGAGTGAAGGTCCCCATTCCATTGAGTCAGGTGTCCTTATTTTTACTGTGGGAACATTGCAGACCAGTCCTCAGGGTGAGGGATTGATCAAGCACTTGGCTTGCAGAGCCCCAAGAAATGTGCAGCTGGTGCAAAGGAGGGTGAAAAAATGATGTGTGGGTGTGATGGGACCTTTAGGAGCATCTGGGCAGAGCCTTTTTTTTTAAATGAGCTCCCAAAGAAAGGTTTGTAAATTAAAGCCAGTAACTGAGAAATAACAGCTTTCCTTTTGAAGCATGAACTGGCATAATTAGATTTTAGAAGTCAATAGGCAGGACAAAAAGCTCTGTAGATATTTCACTTTTCTGTTTTTGTTCTCAGTGAGCCTGGTACTACAAATACAGTTGCTCAGAAGTTTTAGAAATCAACTGACTCTGGTATTTTTCGTTTTCATCTTTAAAATTCATTTGTCAAAAAATGCAACCATTGAGCTGTTTTGTAGTGTTCATTCTCTCAGCTGACTCCAGGCGAGGTAATTTATGGTATCACTGATTCTTAGGGTGTAACTGTGCTCCAGGTACAGATCATGGTGATTGTGGTGTTTTCTCAAGGACAGCTGGGATTGCATCTCACTTGTGGAACTCTCAAGTTGCTCTTTTCTGGTTCTGTTTCTGGTGGGTGAGTTGGGACTTTTTTTTTTTTGTACAGAGAATTTAAAACAGTTTTTAACCAATATCATCAGTTTGAAAAATTCCATTAAAATTAACTGAAGATTTTAAAGAGCATTTAAATTAATATCAGTTTATCATAAGAGGCAAGTGCAGCTTCATTTTGGGTGGCTTCTTCAGAACAGCATGAGGAATGGGTTGGGTGTTTCTGGCCATTTTAGCAACACAAAGAAAATTTTTGATTAGTTACCAGAATCACATTTGAGTAATGCTGCCTGAGGAACGAGAAAGGACATGTGAGTAGTGAGAGACTTCTCTGAGTGGTGGGTTGCTAATCTGTTGTTCAAAAACCAAGCACATTTTTGAATATACACAGTTACACTTGATTTTTTTTTTCCCTGTGAAGCCCAGCCTTAAATCATCTAACCAAGCTTCTGATAAAAGAAATAATACTCAAAAGGAATGGTTACTTTGGGCAGTGAAGTCCCAATTTTTAAAATGGACTATATGTTGTGATGTCTTTCAGATCATATATTGATATAAAATTAATCAAGTTTCTGTCCCCCATCAGTGCTCAGCCACAATAAATGACAGGCTCTGTGGTGCCAAACCATCCAAGAAATTATTTGCTATAGGCTTTGTCAGAAATCTGCTGACATTCAGTGAGTTCTTGACTATGGCTCAGATATGAAATTCCAGTTTTGTGTCATACATGCATGAGTTCTTCTTTCAGGCTGTTTTGGCTTTCTGCAGCTGTTAAAAGGTCAGAGGTAATCAGATAAGCCAGTAGGATGCTATCTGTCATTCTAATTGACTTGAGCCATCATACAGAGGAAATCATGCTGAATAACAATACTGACATTTCAAGTGATGGTATAGTGGTCGTATTATTACAAATGGAGCCCATGTTTAGTTACAGCAGATCCTAAAATTTCTTCTGTGCAGAATCAAGTGCTGGAAGGTATTAAATTTTTATGTCTGCTTATCTGAGAAGCATCTCAGCTCTCTAGAAATTATGTTCTCAGAATGATGTGATTTGGTTAATTCAGTTTTGAGATGTTGCTGTGCACAATTTATTTTATTTGCAGACGCATAATGGAAGTATTAGTAAAATGTAACTTTTGCAGCTGGCATTTTGAATGCTTCAGCCAGTGAAAAATATTAATAAAGCAGTCAAAACTGTTTTTCCACAACACTGTTAAATGTTTGTCATGTGTCTAATTGAGTTAACTCCAGGTATTCACAGCTCTTGCTCTCTGATGCTTAGAATTTATGAGGTAACAAGCTGGGGTTCTTGATAGTGATTCTGTATTTTCTCCACCAGAGCAAACTGAATGTGTACAAAATGTCATGTGTACCTGTATTTTAGCTGCAGAGACACTATTTATTATTATTTTTTAATGTTCTTATGTAAATTTTTGTGCAGAAAAGTATGGCTGAAAAGTATTTGCAAGATTTGCTTGAGGAAAATCACTGAATTTCCTTTTAATGTTTGAGTTTCTCTGTATATTTTTTACAAGTGAGCACTGTTGATCAAAGGCTCAGATTCCATCCCTTGCCATTGCCCTTGTCAATTTAATGTGAACACAATCCTGTATGAAAAGAATTTGGAGCAGTGAAATATTTAAGAACATCTTAAAACATCAGATATTTTGAGGATTTCATTGACTACCGTGAGGCAGAAATCTTTTTCTTATTTCCATACAAAAATGTTGATTTGTCTGTGAGTGTAACAACAGACACATGTCCTTGCAGAATGTATCAGCTTTTGTGACTTATTCTTTGTGAGTAAATTAAATATTGGATTTTCATAGTTTGCTAGAGCAATCAATTCTTAAACCTGAATTATATGCAGGACATGCAAGCAATTTTAGGACATTGAGCATAACCTTCTACTGCTCTCACTTTTAAGTGCTGCTCACTCATAAAATGTCAAATCTTAACATTTATTTCAAAAAATCTTTAGTTGTTGTTCTATAAGGCTGATTTTATACAAATGTTTCAGCAAAGCAGCTGAGTTCTCATATGAAACATGAACCTAAGCTGAAATAAATTACACAAAATTTCAAATTACTGCCACCAAGACTGAAAATATATGATATTTAAAGTGTCATTAAGGTAGCTTCTCTGAAATGTGGGTCTGGTGTGGAACAGGGACACTTTTCAGTATTTCAAATTCCCCACCTGAAGGATGTGCTTGATGGGCTGTGGTGCATGAGAACAGGGGTCCAGTAAAGCTGAAATAAAGAGCTGCTCATTTTCTCATGGCAGTGGCTTTCCAGTCGTTCTCATTTATCCTTCAGACTTCCCTGTGTTGTTAGGAAGGTGCATTGATGTGTTCTGTGTAATTTTATGGTTTTATTTATACATCCTACTGCACAAACTTCATCAGTGGCTGATGACTGGCATTTTTTGGCACTGGCCTTTATCTTTTCCTTAACAGCTCTATTTGATTTTCCTAGAGGGGTATCCATATTGCAAGAGATCATAAATATCAGCACAACTCACTAAAAAGAAAAGATGGTCCCTAAAATTTAGCTTTTTAAAAGAAAAGCCACATCACACTTTCATTTATGCACAGCCTCTCCCCTCTTCCTTCAAACTGGACAAGGCTCTCCTGTGTGAGTTAAATACCTCACTAATTAATCCCTGGGTAAAACAGGCTTTAGCTGGTGCTGTCAGAGCAGCTCTCAGCTGTGTGGTTTCTCACTGTGCTCTGTGCAAATGAGAGTTGTCTGTACTCCACGGCTGTGAACAATGATCCTGTTCTTTACCATGGAACCCTTAAGGTCAGAAAAGACCTCCAAGATCATTGAGCTCAACCTTTGACCAAGCCTCCACAGACCATTTCTTAAAAGTTTAGGACAAAATGTGAGATTCTAACATTTAGTCCCAGGGCTAAACTAATTCCATTTTTTTTTTTTTTCCTGAATGTCTTCATTTTTTCATCTGAGAAAAATTAATGTGAAGACTTGGAAGGAGCTTTGCAGCTCTGACCAGACTTGTAACAGCTTCACTTGAGCAACTGGTCTGCCACATTCCCCCTGAGCTTCTGCTCTCTGGTTTTGGGAAGGTTAATTCCAAGTCTGTGGGAACAACAGGTTTCCTTCCAAGGTTCATTTGGGGGTCTCCAATGGCAAAAGGTTTGACTGCTAGAGAATCATTTTGGAAGTGTTAATTAGCAATAATTGGAGACATATGTGACACAACATGATCTGACATGACATATGTGACCCAAAATATGGGGTGATATGTGCTGGGTGTGTATAATCTGGCTGTGATTTGACACTGGGAAGAGTCAAGGGCCACAGATCCCTGAGTGACTGAAACGTGGTGTACAGGGACACAGGGGTCAGGATTATTGTGTCTTTGCAGAAAACAGGGTAAAAATCCCAAGGCAGGGTTTTTAACATGGTTCAAAAGCAGACTTTGAGGCACACTTCTCTGAACAGGTATCCCTGAAAGTGCCATCAGAAATGCTGAGCCCCCAGGGACCCGAGGTCTCCACACACGTTCTGGCACATGGCAGCAGCTCTGGGTGCCCTGCAGGACACTTTGGATTGAAGTTAGGGGACTTGCCATAAACAAACCAGTATTGTTCCTGCCCTGCCTGTGGGGGAGGATGACAGGAGCTGCTGCCTCAGTCCCTTTTGCCTGGGTCAGCTGAAGCTGTGCAGCAAGGTGGCAACACCAACACTGCAGGGGGCTGATTAGGCTGAGCTTGGACAGTGATGCACTTCTTTGCCCCTACTGAATACAACAGTTGATAAGAGCTTTCTTTTCTTTTCCTTTATTTTGGTTTATTTTTTAGTTATTTTTGTGCTGCTTTTCCCCCCTCTAAATATTAGCCCTGAAAACAGCTGATAAATGAAATGGCCTACCAGTTGGTGAATCAACATGTTGATAGGCAGCAAGAGCCAGAAACAATCTGTGTGAGACATACCAATAAAATATGCTGATCAATTCATAATGAATATTCAGGCAGAGACATAACAACAGAAATTCATGAAGACAAATATGTGCTGTGCTTTGTAGCGTCATCTTTCCATCTGGAAAACCCAGCTACTGCTAGATATACTAAAAATAAAACCCTGCATCCCAAACTCCTCACAGCTCAATAGTTAAATCATTGGGGTCTGTATTTCTCTTCTAATGGAGGCTGGGAGAGGTAGCAGAAGTTTGATGGGTTGGAGGAGGCAGAGGGGAAGTGCAGCTTTGAGAGTGCAGAATTTTCCCTCAAAAATGGTGAAAGCTGCCCAAGTTGGACCAGACACAGAGGGATAAGAGCAGGAGGGAGCTGTGTGTGCTTGGCCAGGCTGCTGCTCTCATCCCCCTGTGCACCACACAGCCACAGACACTGAAGTGCCTCAGCCACCCTCGTCAATAGGCCTTTGAAGTCCAGCAGACCTCAGTGTGAGACCTCCCTGACTTTTTTTAATGTTAAATATATTTTGTAGGACAATGGGAAAGATTACATGAGTATTGAGCTTTGAAGTTCCATAATCTGTAATTACATTGCTGTTTTAAAATACCTGGTAATTGAATTTGTGAACTCTGCCTCGTTGGCTCCATTTGCTCTCCTGTCCCATTCCTTCCCAAGGAGCTCAAGAACACAGTCTGAAGCTTTTTCATGAGGATAAAGCCAAAGGCTGAGGAGTGGGGGCTCTGGGGGGCTGTGTAGAGTAGCTGATGGTTTCTTGAATCATCCTTTAGCACTGGTAAAATAATTGAATTCATAGGTTGGAGAAATCAGTCTTGGAATTAAAAAAAAAAGCTGCTGCTTGAACCACTATTTAAATAACTCCTGGTCAATACAGACTTCAAAAGATCAGCAGATACAGATTGTGAATAGCAGTTTTACTGTAGTAAAGGAACTGATTTTTGAAAAGGAAACACTGTTGAACTCAGCAGAATACATCAAACTCACTTCAGAGTCTAATAAATATTATCCAAGTATCTTAAAAATCAGGCATGGCATTTGCTTCCCTGGTCATCCATGTTTTCTGGCATTTGTAGGAGGAACCACTATTAAGTTGTGACTTCATTTAATATTATGACTGGAATTTTAGGTTAGAGGCAAATCGAAACCAATGTCTATTTCCAGATTTCATTATATTGAAATAATGAGGGTTTGACCTTAAATGAAAGAAATGTCATGGGATCAGCTGACTGCAATGTGGTTCACTTCCCTTCCCACCCCTTGTCATGGATTACAGAGAATTCCCCAAAATTCATCATAGATCCATCATACAATAAAATTTAGTCCTTCTCAATTATCTTCTGGCAGCTCATTGTTAAGTTTACACCTTGGAGTGGTTGTTCTTTGAGAAGTGACATTTCCAGAGATCCCTTTTTGCCTGGTGGGGTTTGCTCAGAGCTGTGCCCTGCAGTGTCACTGGTGGTGCTGCCCTGAGGGGATGGTGGCCCAGAGGGGATGGTGGCCCAGCCTCCCCAGGGAACAGGAATGTGCTGCTCTGCACCAGCAAAGCTGTGCTGTTTGCTCTACTGCCTTCCATTTATTTGAGCTAACAGGACACCTCTGAGAGCTCTGCTCAGAGCTGCTTTGAGTTACTGTGACTTCCTAAGCCCACACACCCAGGGATAAGACTCAGAGTGGTCAGGTGCATCCTCAGCTCCTTTGGCCTTCTGAGCCACACGTCAGGGCTGTGGAATAATGAGGCTCTGCAGAGCTCTCCTGATGGATGTTCCAGCCAGAATGCCCATTCACCATTTGTATTTGATGTGGGAGTGCTTGATATGCAGAAAACATTTCCAGTATTCACTAAAAGCACTCGTAGGTGTAAAGGATGATGTTCTACTGCTGTAATAAATTGTGTGTGGAAGTTTGGTATAAAAGGCTGTAAAGTGCTTAAAGCCCAAATCATTTTTTTTCACTTATTACTTCACCCTGCAAGTTTATACACAATTTACATGAGAGATTTTTCAAACCCTCCTTATTAGTTATTTGCATACTAAATATGGGTTTAAAAGAGGGTGCATTTGTCCCTTTGTTATTCTATTACCAATTTAATAAGCAAGGGCTCAATAGTATCCTGCATTTTATTGTTCAAAAATACTGTGGTATACATCTTATTTGATTTCAGTTTTATTCAAACAGAACACTAAAAATCATCCATTAAGTTTGCTCCTTAACCTCACTTTCTTCTAACCCCTCTGAAAGAGCAAAACATGCCCTTAGCCTTTGAATTTATGCGACTTTTCCTTTCTCTTCTTTTTCCCACCCATAAGAAAGCAGGAAGTAGTGAGATAAAAAAGGTGCTAGAATGAAATAATCCTCCACAACTGAAGGTGATGTGATGATGCATTAGAACCCTGAGCTGAACACAGGCATTGAGCTGTTTCTTGAATGGGACAACTCTTTGCTATCCCTTTTTTTTGGTGCTTGTCACAAAGGCACAATCCAGTAGTAAATAATAAGCCAAGGTCACTGAGGCAAACCAGTAGTTCCTAAAAATCTTTATTTCTACAGTGTATTATGGGGCTATGAAGCCATATTAGTTAAATTATTCCTTTCAGCAATATGGAAGAATTTCTTTTATTACAGAGTAAGTGCAGAGAGAGCCTTGAACACAGTTTGTGACTGGTGTCCATGCACACTGGGACATACATAAAGTGGAGTGGAGCAATTTTATGAAAACAGCCTAAAACCCAACCATTTCTTTAGCCAGGTAAGATATGAGTGCTTGTTCTGAGCACTGCAGAAGCTCAGAATAAATGTTATTGATGAAATGAGAAAAATAAGTGGATTGTCCATGTACAAAATCTCAGTGGAAGCCAAAAGATGTTTTTAATGGATTAGTAGTAAGGTTCTACAGCTTTCCACTGGAATTAGTGAGAGCCCAAATCCAATTACCTTTGTGTGAGTCTGTGGCCAAATGGATGATGTTATTGCATAAGGCAGTAACAGTAAGGAACTAAATTAGGTATATTCTGCTTTCATGAATTTTCACTACATCACTTTCCAGGGAAAGGTATCACTGGTATTTTGCTGGCACAAAGAATCTTTAGTAGGACAAGGTTTGTAGGCAGAGCTGATGTCTTTAATTACACCACCTGATGTAACAAGGAGGGAGGGGGAAGAAATTCTGAAACCAAATGCAGACATAAATTCAAAAAGAAAAAAAAATTAGCTTGTAAAACACAATTTAAAAATTAATTAGAGTGAATATCTTGAAAGCAGCAAGGATCTAAGTAAAGACTTAAATAGTAGGAAAGGTCAATAAAAGATCTGAAATGGGTTCTGTTGTATGGTTGCCTGTTACATCACCAGAATGTTTTCAGTGATATGGATCTAGAATGAGCTACTTAGAGATTCACATCTGAAGTTTTCATTTCTTTTAGATGATATAATGATCTCCTAATTGAGTCAGGAAATGAATAGCTTATAATAAGCTCTGATATAAGGTTTATTGCCTTGCTCTACAGCTGTTACACGTGTAGTCATTAGTAAGCCAGGGCTGGACTGAAAAGCCTTGGATGTCTCCTGGAATTCTCTGTCTGGATACCTGTGGAGGGTGCCCAAGGGAGACCAATGTGTCTGGTGGTGTTTTTCACAAGTGCTCCCCTTCCTGACAAGGTTGTGTCTCTTGCTGCAGTAAATGCTACAGCTGCAGCAACCAGAGTCAAACCTGTCCTCATCCCACCAGATGAGTTTTTCAAAGTCAAAGAGACTTTTCAAGCCTTTTGATAGCAAGTGGACCAGGAGGCAGGGAACTGCTCCTCACACTGCTTTGATTTGCCACCATATAAAAGTTTACCAGGGGAAAGGAGTAGCTTTGTGGAAGAAAAATGAGGCTGCTGCCATCAGGACTGGTTCCTAATCACCTTTCATCATTAAAACAATTTCTCCAGACTCTGCAGGTCGTGTGCACCAGCACTAGTTCTTGCCAGCTCTCAAAAGCTGAATCTTAAATACCTTATTTCCTACCAAGCAGAAACATGCCCGAAGCAAATGGGTGTTCAGTCACCTGAAATCAAACTCTTTCAATCATTCCTGTCGAGGTTACACAGCTAGTGAATCTGAAAAAAACTCCAAATAAATCTTTTGCTTAATGACCTGGGCACACAGGCTTGATTGAGGTTCTGTTTCCTGGTCCAATTAATGTTTAGAACACACCTCAGAAGCAGGTTCTGTCACTGCAACTTTCTCATTCTTCTTCTGTAATACATTTTCCTTCCCTTTAACCAATAAATCAGTCTTCTGCCTCATCTAATGTTTCCTGCTTCACTTGGTTCTTGCTGTAAAGATACAGGGGAAGAGTGGAAACAAACACATCTTTAATGTGAGGCTCAACAGAATTAATTCCATGTGATTTCTTGTTGAGGTAAGGAAAAATTCAGTGTGCTGTAAGGACTACGAAGGTCACAATGCAGGGATCCCAAACATATATAGGAGTAAATGAGGAAGTTGTGCTAATGACTTTGAATAATAAGATCAGGTGTGTTTGCACTTGGTCTTTGGTTTCCCTTTAGGTATCCTGTGTATAGGAACAGGAATTGGCAATCCCTCAAATGGGAACTGCAGAGGGAGGGGTGCTGTCCTTTGGGGAGAAAAGTGCTGAATCTCACTGCACCACCCAAGAAGTGGCCTGAGGTTTGTCAAAGAGAAAACTTAAGTGATATTCTTACTGAGAGGGGTTGTGAAAATACAAGCTATTGAGGTAAGTTTTTTAATTTAATTATCCCTTAATTTTTTTAATGCACTGATACAGTTTACTTGGTGATCTTCGTGCCTTGTTTATTTAAACATTACTCATGTACTGGAATGTAATACAACATTGCCATCTAGTGAAAGGAGGAAAAATGTCCAGCCAAAATAATCCTATGATGCATAAAAATGTTAACGTGCTACTTAGAAATTAACACCCCAAAACATTAAAATTGTGCAACTTTGACAAACCCATGCTGATAACTTGTACCTTGGTTTTGTTTGCTTGGGGTTTTATATTTTTCTATTCTGTGGGATTCTTTGCTGCTTTTCTCCACAGTTTTTCACCCTTCTGTATTTCCACGTGAGTGTTTGTGTTGTGTCACCTGCTAAATCTCCCATGTAGTTTCACTGTAATTCCATGCAAACACATTAAAATCCACACTCTAGAATAGCTCCACATCATAAGAAAATAAAAATGCCTTGCAGTGATTTACCTGGGGGTTTTTGGTCCACAAGGAATTTTTCTGTTCCCCAAAGCTGCTGATCTGCCCCCAGTAACCATGAACACCTGAGTCACACAGAATTTGCCTCCCTAACAGATAAAGGTTTGGGATTCCTCATGAATTCCTGTTGGATTCTCCGGTCATGAAAAAGTTACTTAATCATTGTGTGTCACCCAAAGCCTTCAGTGATAATCACAATGTGTGTTTCCACATTTAGGAAGAGCCTGTAGAAGTCAGATGATGTTTATACAACACTTAGAAAAACCTAAAGACCATTTAATTGAGGGCAGAGACCATTCATGCAAGGGAATTCCTAAATCACATGGCTGAGCCTTGCAGGGTCACCCTGATTTTGTGTTTCTGTGCTGGCCAGACTGGCCAGGTCACTTTTTTAACTGTTTAGGGGAACAACCTTGGCCTTGCATTATTTATATATTTTATTTTTTAAAGCTAGTAACAAAATATTTCAAAGGCCATACATCCACCTCCCAGTTACCCAGTAATTTACTACAAAAGGGGACACAGCAAAGAGTAGCATGAGAGAAAATGCATTCTTGGGGATTATTTTCTGTGCAAATCACTGAAGTTTTGACATCTTTATCACCACTGTTGCCTTCAATGCAAGAAAGGCCTTTTCCTGCCCTCTGTAAATATGTTGGTGCTGGCACAGAAGCCATTATAGAAAGTTTCTATTAAATGCAGAAAGAGACAGCAGAAGCCAAGTGTAACTTAAATTACAGCAAAGTAATATAATTAATTGTGTCAACAACACAAGGTGAATACTGGATGAGTTTGTAGTACAGGAGTTTAACACTGCCCCCCTGCACTCCTGCAGGTTTCAGCCCTGGTAATGAGTTTACTGATCCCATGGAAAGGATGGGGCTGTTGGCTTAAATCTTGGTTAACTCACAGTGGCCTTGTAGGCACGAGGATTATTTATTCACATCTTGTCTCTTTGGACCAATAAATGCAAGAGCCAGGACACCTAAGACATCAAAACATGCATTCATGTGATACAAATGGTTTTCCTTTTTTTCCTGGATCAATAAATCATAGAATTACTGAATGGTTTGGGTTGGAAGGGACCTCAAAGCCCATCCAGTGCCATGGGCAGGGACACCTCCCACTGTCCCAGGGTGCTCCAAGCCCTGTCCAACTCAGCCTTGGACACTTCCAGGGATCCAGGGGCAGCCACAGCTTCTCTGGGCACCCTGCTCCAGATGGAGTGAAGATATTTGGAATAATCTCAGGTGGAATAAAAGGAGTTTGATAAATATCAGTCATAAAGAGTTGTATATTCATGTAAAGAACCAGCTTCTTTACAAAGGTTCTACTTGAAAAATGACTTTATTTTTTTTTCCCACACAAAAAGACTGCATCATATGATCCATCTTTTGAAACATTCCTTCCTTCTTCAGATGTTTTTGGGGTTTTTTTGCCAGAGGTATTCATATTTTGAGTCTGGGTTTTATAAAAGTTTTCAAAATAATCTATAATAAAGATGATAAATTGCATATACCTTTCACATAATAACCATCACTTTTCCAAAGCACTGATGTTTTTCTAAAATTATGGCTTTGCATTAAGAAGTGAAGATGTCATTTCTTCAATTACACTGCATATGTTGGCAATGTTTTTTAATGTGAATTTAAAAATACAACAATTTGTTTAGAGAAAATGTTTTTTGAAAAAGCTCAAACAATTTTTGTCAGATGCTGACCTCAATTGCAAAAGACATTTTCAATTAAGGAAAACGTTTACATAGTTAGCAAGCTGTCATTCAGTAAAACTCATTTTTTTAATTAAACAGATGGTGATAACAAAGAAATTAATGAACACATACTTGCTTGCCTGCTATCCTAATTTGCATTTCTAAATTATTCAGGTTATGCAGCAATTAAGCTTTAATTGCTTTTAGACAAATGAATATCTCAGAATGAATGACAAATTATGATGAAACTGTCCAAGAAGCATGGTGTATTTTAATGCATATGCTATTTTATTTTTGTGATGATTTTAGAAGCCCAAATGTGCACCTAGAACGTTGCAAGGCACATTTCCTGTGCTGGTTGGTTGTTCTTTGTGCCACTGGCCTGGGCAGGTAAGAGGAACTTAAGATGCAAAATTGCCACGAGTTTGAAAGGTGCAGTGGGATGGTTTGGGTGGGGATCCAGCATTCCCAGTGTTCCCAGTCCTCTGCTCAGGGAGGGAGGGATGAGGAAAGGACATGTGATCATCACAACTCTTCCAGCTGGGTTTGTGCTGCCTGATTTATAATACTGGAGAAACAATTTGTGATTTACCAAGCTGGTTTAGAGGGGGAGGGTGCCAAAAGCCAGGTTTAAGGCAGGGAAGGGGTAGGATGGGAGGGTTAGTCTGGGCCCAGAGAAATCATCCACACTTCCAACAGCCTGCTTTGCTTCTTCCTCTCATTTGTGCCTTCCTGCCTTCTCCTTGGAGCAGCTACACAAGCCATAAACACAAACCTTGTGGCACTTCGTAGTGCTTTCTTCTTTATATTCTTTATTGATGAAACCAGCTCAGCATCAGTGGGTGGGAGCTCGCTGCACAGGAGGCAAACAGGCAATTTTATGGCTTTTTATGCCCTAAGTATTGAAAATCATGGCTTTGTGCATTAAGTTTTTAGGTTGGCTAGTTTAACTGGGGGTTTGGAACTAGGTGGTGTTTAAGGTCCCTTCCAACCCAAACCATTCAATGGTTCTGTGGTAACTGGCACAAGACAGATGTGAGAACGGACTTAAATGCAAAAAAAAATGAAAGAAAGATGCTGTGATTGCTACATATCGTATTCCTTACTAAAAGGAGGGGACTTGACAGTGTTGGACACAATAAATGTTTCAATTACATTATTTCCTGTTTTAGACACACTTTTAAACAGCCCAAACTGCAATCTTAGAGCCAAACTGGAGAAGTGTCCTGATACATTTAGTACAGACTGCATTCAGAATTTTGCTTGAAGTCATCTTCTTACCAACCTCTGAGCATTTAAATGAGGCAATCATTTAGTAAAACTCTTTGCTCCATATTCTCATTATATTTAGTGAAGAAAAGCATGAGCTGAGCTGGTCAATGCAGTTTAAATAAAATGGAGACTCCCTGATAGCTGTTTCCTGCTGATTACAGGACCATAAAGTTGAATGAACCAACACTGGGCTTTCTGTTAGAAGGAATAAATCTCATTTGAAATCACATCAACAGGACAGCTGCCTAAAGATCTAGAAATAATCAGGTATTGGTTTAGGCCTGTGATTCTGATGGAGAGTGATAGCTGCCGGAGGGGTAACAGCTCAGAAAATGTGATAACCTGAATAAATTGGGTACTATCATCTGGACAGCTAAGCAGTCTAAAAGGGCTTGCGGCTTGTCACTTAAAAAGAATTGCATTGACACAGCAAATTATTAATTTATTCTCTGTGCATCATTTTTAGAACAGGAATCGACTTCTTTAATCGGGGCAGATAATGGAAATAGAGGGGAAAATTTAGTATTCAACATGACATGGAGGTGTCTTCCTGTTTAGTTTAGTAGTGTCTAAAGCAAAAATTAGGCTTTTGTCATAACAGGCATGTCAACAACATTTTCAAATTCACAATATTAGATGTATCAGGAAAACTTAGTCTAAGATTTAGAGGACTAATGTGACACTTCTTGTGGCTAATTTCCATTCAGATCACAGAGAACTGAGGAAGAAAAAAGTATTTTAGCTGTTACCTTATCATTCTTATTTAAAAAGATTTATGAAACATGAAAAAACCTGACCTTGCTATCAATACAGATGAGTCATTAATTATAGCATGCCAAAGTAGATGTGTTCCCTGATTTTTCATTTTGAATATGAATTCTGAGCTTATTGGAGATCTTATTGCAGGCATTTCTCCTCTGAGTAGACACTGCTTGCCTGTCTTTGAATATCACATTCTTTTTCTTTCAGATCCTGAAGTAGAACACATAAACTAATTTTATCAAGGCAAAAATATCTAATGACTGATTTCAATTAATGCAAAACTACTATTTTTTTTTTTTTTTTACCATCTCTTTTCAAATCTTTTTATACATACCCTGTGCAGGGCATCCATCCATCCTGCAGATATCCTCACCCAGAATGATGTACAATATTGCTACCTCATCAGAAAAGGAGAAAAAAATCCCCTTCTTGATAACCCTTTAGGCCTTTTAGTGGATTTGTGTGACAGATGACAGGGTTGGTAAATACACAAAGTATTTATCTAAAATTTATTTCTGTTGGCACAGCCCCCACAAGGCACTAATGGAACTCATTTTCTTGGAACTTGAAGATTTTGCAGGCATATATTTATTGAGGAGCTGCCTAGGAAAACAGGAAATGGGCTTTTCATATTCCATTAGCAATCCTGGTTACCAGGACAAGCCTCGGGAGCGTGGCTGAACTTCAGGTGGCATCGTGAGGTTTGTCCAGGGGCCTTTGTGACTCGAGCCCTGAGGCTCAGCTCCTCAAAACCATTTGGAAACACCAGTGATGCTCCTGGTGAAAATTATCCTCAGGATCTGCTCTAAGCCTCTGAAGCTCCCCAAGTCTGATCCTCACATACTGAGGTACAGCTCTGCTGTGCTTTATCATCAGCTCCCTACACAAAGCTCTCTGAAGGCCTTTGTTGCCTGTTTTCTGCATCCAGCTTTGTTTGACAAAAAGCATTAAGGAGCCTTGAAAATTAATTGCTCAATTTCCCTCCAACAAAAATTCCTACATCCTCTTTATGTATAAAACTTTAATGCAAGTGTGATGCTCATATAGTAACCACTGCTCTATTTCTGGTATGATTTTCCATTGCTCCTTAATAACATCTATTTATTACATTACCCAAGCTTAAAATGGACTGGGAGCACATCTCAGACTAGCAAACATCTGCAGCTGCTTTTCAGAATGTGAAATCAAAGATGCATATGCTAAATTATGGCAATTCTCAATATCTCTTTATTGCAGGGAGTTTTTACCTCTTGATATTGGCAACTAAAGTGGTTTCACATCTCCTACAGTTTCCTTGAAAAATATTTATAAAGAAGAAATTCCAGTAAGTTTTTTCCCCTGACATTTTAGAGCCTTTGAATGCAACTAAGTTACTTTATATGCTTAATGTGAGACACAAATATTTGTATGAAGTTAAGCCCTTCTTTTCAGGTGGATACATGCTCTATATTAAAATTATGGTATTAGTGATCAAGAATGTGGCTGAATTAGCAACATATGAAATGCAAAACAAGTTATTAGATTTTTAGTTTTCCACTGGTTTGAGTAAAACAGCCTCATAAATCTTATAGAAAAGATAAATGACTGACCTGGATAAATAAAGAAAAAAAGTTGTCTGAGTCATAATGAATACTTCCCCATCAGCCATTCATTATGGCTCAAACACATGTTGCCTTTAACACAAGTGCATGATCTTGAATATTATTAAGGTTTAAAGAAATTTAAATGTGACAGGCTCAAGATTAAACGTGGCACAGAAATGAGTTTAAACAGCTAATTAGGTTTTGTTGGTCCATCCTGTGTTTGACAGATATGTAATAGCAGTAATACTAATTAGTGGGGCTGTGGCACCCAACAGATATCAATTTTATCATGGAACTGCAGTTTGTGCCACACATTCCACAGGAACCCCTTCACCCTGGTTGAGACATTTTGAAAATTAAAATAATTCTGTGTGTTACAGTTTTACAGGGACCATGGTTTTATATGAAATAGGAGATGAGTCTCCTTAAAAATCTAAAGATCAATTCCTCACTTTCAGAGAATAATCCCATCAGATTTGTTATTTAGCATAATTTGTCTAACTACATATCTGATTTTCAAGTGAGGTTTATTTTTCCACTATATATTTTTGATTTTGATTTCACAGTGCTGAATATGAGCATTAAAATTAGTTATTATTTGCAGTACTGATTATTATAATAATAATTGGGGTGGAGACTGTTTTTAAAGGGGGATCAGGTATCATATATAATTTAACTGATACAGTAATGAAAGTTCATTTATGCTTGGTTAGTCATTTAATCAGATATCTCTCAACTGGTATTTATAGCTAAAACCAGAATTCACTGGGTGATAATGGAAAAGAATGGGAAACATATCACCATTTTTCTTTTGAAACCATATTCTTACAGCTAGGGTAACCCAAGTAAAATCTTGTAAAATCCATCCCATTTTAAGTAAAACATTTCCAAAACTTCTACTATCCCTCTTACAATAAAAGTGTAAGTAAAGATAATGCAATATAGAATAAAACAAATCTAGATAAGTCCTGAGTCAGAGACATCGAGGTGGGATCCATCAGCCCCACACCCCATCCCAAAGCAACCTCTGTCAACAGCTTGGCACAGGGAGAGGTTGTCCTCAGTTTCTTTGGGTGTTGGTTGCTGAATTGTATCTTAAGCAGAGAAATCTGTTCTTTGGCAGAAGAGAGGGGGAGATGAATTCAAAACTTGTGCCTTATTATCCAATCAAGCTTCAGTCTTAAAAGATTCTGCAGAGTAAAGCTTGAGCCATCATTGCTGGGACAAAAGGATGGAGGCTGAAACAATCACATTAACATCTATCAAATCCTTGGACAAAAATTGACTTTCTGACACAAAGCTGCACAGGTTAGTGAATGAGCAGGTGCCATGGAATGAGAGATTGATGCCTCAACAATAGCCTGAAGTCTGACTAATAATCCAGAACCAATTTGTCACAGATGCCAACTCCAAAGTATTGGTTAAGCCCTGAGCAAAGAGCCTGCATTTCAGCACCTCACCGAGGTTTTATTTCAGCTGTATTGTTGTAATTCCCAATGCTCCTTTAAACCTTCTGTTCCTGGTGCTTCCTTTTAGCCTGTAAGTGAATTTATTAAGCTAAGAGCAAGCTCTATTTCCTCCAAAACAGAAATAGAGGTACAAATTGTGTACAAGCATTTCAAAATCTTCTATCACGGTGAGCTTTGGAGAGCAGTGCTTTAGAGTTCTCAGGTACTGCACTCCTGTCTTAACTGTCTTTCATATTTCACAACATTAAAATCTCATCACACGAGATTTTCATCTCTTCTTTCCAGACTGTGGAATAGGAAATGATAAGGATGAGGAAAGATCCATCATTTTGTTCTCTCTCCTCCTCAGAGTGCCGAGCTGGAGGTCAGGTGAGGGGAAACTCCTCTGCTTTCAGAGATGCAGCGATTCATTTATACCTCTGCTATACCACACAGGCCTTACATATCTTTCATTTCTGCTTCCTGACTGTGTTCTTTCTCTTCTAAAATGAATTTAGCAATTTAGGAATTGTAATCCTCTTTCTTCTTCTGTAAACCATGAATAAGATATTCCCTAGCAAAGCACTCACTGCAGAGCAGTGCCTTGGTGCTGTGGACCACTTGTGATAAGAAATCAGGATACTAATTCTACAACATTACTGTAGCATTAATATATTGAGCTAATAAAAAATAATCTTCAACACATGCATAGGAATATTCAGTGAGATTATCTTCTCCTAACACAATTTGTTCCTAGGAGACTGATTTAATAAAGCTGGAAAATTCATGTCTTCTAATGGTATTCTATTAATCTTCATTGGCAAGCTATTTTTCTATTAATAATATAATTTTGAAATGTAATTTTATGTTAATAAATGACATGTGCCACAATTCTTGAGTTTAAAAAAAACAAACAAACATCTGGAACCCCCAGAACAGGATTCCAGACTTCTGTACTCTTTATCTAATCAGTAGATAATGACAATTAATAGAACTTGGAAGAGGAAAACAAAATAAAATAATCATAAACTAGTTAATTGATTTAAAAAGGACAATCCAAAAAACTCTGCTACATCTCTATAGCACAAAGATACACTGAAAAAAGAAACAGGGGTTATTAGTTACTGGAAAGAGCCTTAGTTCTGTTGTCTGGAGCCTTCACACATGATAATGCTCAGTAAAAGTCTCAGAAAAGCTCGAGTGGAGTGGCTGGGCAGCACTGTGGGATCCTTAAATTCAGCTCTGGTCTGACTCTACACCTGGAAATGCAGGATACTGGCACTAAGCCATGCAGTCCTGGCTTGTTGATAAAGTTGATTTTGTGGATGTAGGCCCGGCTGGTGTGGCCTGTGCTGAGCCATATTTTAGTTCTCAAATAATTCCCACAAAATCCTGAACCTGAGCTCCTCCTCATGGGATCTGCAGCCCTGGCAATCCACTGTTCCTTGTGTGAGGGAGCAGCATGGGGCCCTGTTCTTTGAAGTTTTTGCTTGCAGTGGGTGAGACATTTACCATGAATAATTCACTTGACAGATTTTTTACCCCTTTAACTGTTCAATTATTGATCACAGAATGAAAATCCTCCAACGTACTAATTATTTTAAATGATTTGTGAATTATTATGGATATATTTTGCCTACAGATTGTGAGGATTGTTATGAATATTCAAAACTTTTAGTATGACTTGCATAAATCATGTGGGATTTAGAAGACTTATCCTGTAACAGACAGTATGGCCTGAATTACTCTTTGACAACTGACATAATTGTGCAGCTACACAATATGACATTGCAGTCAATAAACTTAACTATTTAGCCTAAATTTTCCTTTTTCCATAGCCACTAATAACTCTCAATTCCTATGGTGAGCTTGGGAAGTGAGAAAATACAGGGGAAAAAAATAAAACATATTTCCAACTTTTCTGCTGGGAACTGACTGTAATAAATTGAATGCAAGATCCTGTGCAAAGGAAGTTGATCTTATTACACAAAATCTTTGGGTGAGTTGGTTTTATCCACTCCTTGCTCCTCAGGTACCAGGGTGGTTTATGCATAGGAGGGGTTTAGCAAGGATAATTTGTTCACAGCACAGGGGACAAGGGACAGCAGCTGGCCAAGGTTGTTTCCACTCCCTCTTTGCTGGCAGCAGCTGGACAGCTCCTTTATACCCCTTGGAGCCCGGCTGGGAGGGGTGGCCCTTCCCCTCTGGAGCCTGCTCATTTCAGCTTTCAGCACCTTTCAGCTGCTGCCCTGTCTGGTTCTCCCTGGCTCAGACAGGGGTTGGAATGGTTCCTCTGCCATCTGCTGTAAAGAGTTTTTACACCCTCTTGCACCTTCCATTCTGGAGGTGGTGTCAGAGTGGAGGCCATGGCATGGCAACACCTCCAGTTTTATTTCTGAGCTGTGGGCTGGGAGCAGGTCCTTCATAACCCTTCCTGTAACTCCCAATTCTGTTTTCTTTGGGTGCTTCACTCACACCAGAGCTGAAGTCTCTGTGCCAGGTCTCTCCACATAGGTTGCATTCAGGGCAGTGTCTGCCCTCTTTCCTTCTCTCAGCACGTTGGTAACAGTCACTGACCTGTTCAGGACCTGTTAATATGGACAGGTTTCTGCCAGGTGTCTCAGCTGCTCTGCTGTCAGTGTTGTCTTCTTGGGGAGGGGGAACCACAAAACCAAAACAACCCATCCTTAATGAGTTCCAGTATTTGAGAGGTCTGGAAAACACAATGGGAAATCATTTTATTGAAGAAGAATGAAGAGTTAATGAATCTCTCTTGTCAAATGATTTTTCTTTCAGATACAGCTGACATTTTCAACTGTTATCTCCATTTACGATTTCAACACCTGAAATTCTTCTCTCCCAATCTGAATACTTAGTCTGAGATGGGAATGTGTATCAAGAAGGTTTTTCAATACATAGGAGAGTATTAAATGTCACAGCTCAGTGGGAGGCTTCAGCTGAGACTGTTCCAGAGAAGAAATTGCTGTAAGTGCCCTGCAGAGAGCTCCTCTCTCTGGGGACAGGCTGGGGCACTGGGGTCTCTCTGAAGTCCCCGAAGTCCACAGTTTAAGGTAGTCCCAGGGACATCTGTCACTGACCTCTGAAGTTAAATCTCCTTTGCCTGTTTCCATCTGTTTGTGTAGACCTGCTGCAGCTCATTTATTTCAGGATAAGGGGGAATGCAGCTCTGTACCAACCCTCTCCTGTGCTAGAGCTTTGTTCCAGGCAGGGGTAGAGCCTTCTCCACAAACATTCCCAGCCCAAGTCCTGCCCACGGGCTGCAGTCCTTCACAAGCTGCCCCAGAACGAGTCTCCAGGGGGGGTTGTAGTCGATTACCTGAACCTTATGGGACACAGGGATGGCTTCTGGCAGCTTCTCTCAGAAGGCAGCCCTGGAGCCCCCCAGCCCCAGCCCAGACAAACCCACTCGTGCTGCTCTGAGCTCGAGCCGCGCTGCTTCACCCTCTGAGATCTGTGGGACATTACTGAGAGTGTTTGTGTGTCCTTTTCACTTCTTGTTGTGCTTCCCATCAAATATTTACAGCTTAAGAAAAGCAATTTTGCTATAAACAAGCACATGAAAATAAAGCTGGTTAAAAAATACAGCTAATCTCATGCAGTGGGGGCCAGAAAGTGACGATCGATCTGAGGCTCCGTGGCAGTGACAGCAGATTTAAAATGTCAAAGTGCAAACACCACTTGAAAATTAATTGGGTGCCTGTTGTAGTCCCCCAAAATACAGAGAATTTTGCACCCACTTGGCTGCTTTGGTTTCTTCACCTCTTTAACCTCAAAAGACAGAGGTAGCACACAGCCTCCAAAGAGAATTTTAGGATTCTAAAGGGCTGAGATCCCCTGAGAGGGATGTGATCCTAAATATTTCTGATATAAATGAGAAATTATGAAGTCAAAGTAATAATACTTTTGTTCTGCTTACTTTGCCATCTTATAACTCATCAACTTGGCACAGTTGAGTTGTTCTGGTCATTTTTATCTAAAATTTGTTATTTAATACTAAACAAATCCATTTTCTGACTGGCAACTTGAGTTAAATGTGTGTTTCATTTAATATCTCATTTAGCACTTACCTGTCTGCAAATATTTCTTGGAATCAGGAGTAAAAATCTGAGTTTCAGAAATTGCTAAGGTGAAGCAAAATAAGCCTCATCTTATAGTGATGGCTTCACCAATGGCCCACTGACAACTACTGGCAATTTTTTCTTGCCCTGCTTGAACTTTGACATGCTGAATAGATAAAATAAATAAATAAAATAAAATCTCCAATGTATTAACAGAGAACATTTAGACAGCTCTTAAACAAAAATAACTGCACTGAAATCATTGCAACTTCCCTACTTTATTTTAAAGGAAATTTCCTCTTTTTAACTTATTACACATTCCTCGGTGTATCTCTAAAAACTGTTTCATTAGGGTTGTTGCTGCTGTTATTATTAT
>VZRX01014608.1:202-27836 GCA_013398075.1 Notiomystis cincta
GCGGGGGCCGCGCCCGGCCCGGCGGTGCTGCCCGGCTGTGCTGGGCACTCCCGGCCACAGGGACTCCGTGCCAGCCCCTGGGGCAGCTCTGGCTGACCCCGAGCTGCCGCAAACGGAGCAGGAAGGGGCTTTGACAGAGCTCTTCTTGCTGTCTGGGCTGACTTCTGGCTTCTCCACAAGGCCGCCCCAAAATCTCAGCTGGGCTGTTCTTCAAAATCTCACCCAGTCTGACCTCAGGAGCGTTTGGGCCCCAGTTCCTCCCCAGCGGTCACTGGGGTCACCCCCAGGCTCCAAAGGCACTGCAGCAGTGACCCCTCTGTGCACCCTCCTGTCCTGCCCCACTCCAGGGAATCACAGAATGGCCTGGGCTGGAAGGGACCCCCAGGGATCACCCAGCCCAGCCCTGGCCCTGCACAGACACCCCAAAATCCCACCCTGGGTATCCCTGGCAGCGCTGTTCAAACTCTCCTGGAGCTCTGCAGGGTTGGTTGGTCCCAGGAAAGCAGAGGTGGGGCTGACAGGAGGGGTGGTTGAGATTACAGCACGAGGCAAGAGGGTTACAATGAGCAAAGTGGAGCAGAAAAATCCAGGGGTGAGAGATTTATGGAGAAAAGAACTTGTGACTGAGCAAAGGGACTTTTTAGGTGAGACTTTCTGCCATCAGAAAGATAATGGCTTTTAGGGTGGGATTTTTCACGAGTGATGTTGGGTGTTAGAACCCAAATTGGAAATGAGAGGCTTTCAGGGTCAGGTGTTAAAAAAGCAGGAGATTGGGGAGTTTGAGATTTGGGATCATTCCCATCTCAGTATTGACCAGGGAGGACACAGGAGAGAAAGAGGAGAAAGGAGAGATGGGGAGGGGAGGAAAAGGAGCTGCCTGAGCAGCAACACTGGCTCTGGACAGAGTCATGGCAATTCCAGCTCCCAGCTGTCCCAGAAAGCTCAACAGGCAGAAAAGTTGGAGTGTTCCCAAGAATCCTTGTCTTTGTGACAATGGCACTGAACCCACCTAGAACATCCCTTTTCTTTCTCCAATTCTCCCACCACCACCCTCGTAACAGGATGGATCCCAGAATGGTCCCAGTCAGGTGTGTCCTCAAAGCCCCACAGAAATGCTTTTGGTCCTTCAGCACCAAATCCGTGGTGTGTTGCCAAAGAACTGAATTTTAATCACAGAATCAAGGGACAGTCAGGGTTGGAAGTGACCTCTGGGGATCACAGAGCTCAACTCTGCTCAAAGCAGGGGCAGACAGAGCAGGGTGCTCAGGGCTGTGTCCACTTGGGCTGTATTTCCATGGAGGAGATGGAACAGGATCTCCAGCTCACCTGTTGTGTCACCCTGGCAGTGAACAGGAGTGCTCACAAGCTCAGAGAGAATCCTGTGGCTTTCTGTTTGTTCTCATTGTCCCTTGTCCTCTCAGAGGAGTTTGGCTGCAGCTTCTCCACCTTCCCCACCAGTTATTTCCACACATTGATGAGGTCTCCCTGTGGGTTTCTTTTCTCCTGGCTGCACAGTCCCAGCTCTCCCAGCTTCGTGTACCTCAGATGCTCCAGCTCCAAAACACCTCTGCTCCTCCTCCAGCTGCACAGGGGTTTCACAGCCCCACAAACCACTGGAGAGATCATTTCCAGCTCTTTACTGCTCTCACCTGCCCCCACAGTACCCAGGACTGCAAGGCAGGGCTGAGTGCTCACCTCATGCACTCCTCTTCTTCCCAGTCTCATCCTCTGAATCTGCTCCTACCCACCAGAAAAGCCTCCAGAAGAGCAAACCCCACTTGATTTACCTGCAGAGTTCACCTGCACAAGTGTTGGAGTGTGCAGAGAAGGAGGTGCTGGGGGTACTGAGGGTGGTGTCACCAACAGAGAGACCCAGCCCATCCCTGGGGACTCCATTCCCTGAGCAGCCTCATTTCTCTTCCACTCAAACCCACCCAAGCACATCCAAGGCTTCCAAAGCGGCTCCTCTGAAGTGTTCTGGGGATGCCAGGCTGGTTCCAGGCTCTCACAGGCACTGCTGGGGGTGAGGGCTGTGTTCCTGGGCCAGCTTGTGGGAGAAATATCCCTGTGGCTTTCCCAACAGCCTGGTGGCTTTTCCTGCTTCCCCGTTCAAAAGGTGATGCAGCTGCACGGTCGGTGCCTGCAGCCTCATCCCACTCCAGTGGGGATGGAAGGCCAGAAGTGCCATCTGGGATAATTAAACACCCAGAGTCCAGCCCACACATCCAGAGTGCAGTGCAAGAACCACATCAGAGGGGAACAGGTGAAACAGGGCACTGGCTCCTTTCCTAAAAGTGCAAATTTGGTACACGGGGAGCCTGAGAGAAGAGCTCAGGGGGAGGTGACCAGAACAGGGAGACCCAAAGGGGAGCTCCCTGGGCCACAGTGTCAGTGGATGGAAGAGGCATTGATGTGAGTGGGTCACCCTCCAGGCTCCAGTACTTCCCATGGAAGAATGGGAAGTGACCTCCCTGTTCTCTGCAGGCTGGAGGAGGAACCAGCACAAGCAGAGACCAGAGTGTGCAGTAAAGCCTCCACCTCTGAGCACACAGCCACACTCTGGGCAGCTCCTCACTGAGTTATGGTGTCACAGAACCAGAATTTGGGTTGTCAGGATCATCTGCTGGTCTCTGACTATCAGGGCCTACCCAGAGCAGCCCCTGACCACCGTGGTGTCCACTGGACTCCACCTCAATGTCCATCCCAGGGGGCCCCAGGCTGGACATGGGAACCCCCATGTGGTCTCACAAGTGCTGAGTAGAGGGGAAAATCACATCCCTCCATTTTCCAGTCCTGCTAAAGCAGCCTCAGGGTGCAGGTGACCTTTCTTCCTGCATGGACACAACAGGTTCCTGTTGCCCACCAGGATGAGAACCTCAAGTACTTTTCTGCACAGTGAGCCAGCCCCAGTCAGCCCCTGCATGTCCCTGTCCCAGCTCAAGGCCTTGCTTTTGCTTTTCTTGGGGTTCCTGAGGTTCATGGAGGTGTCTGAGGCCAGGCTGGGACTCGGGGCCACCTGTGGAAGTGGGAGGTCAGGGGTGGAACAAGATGATCTTGTCAGTCCTTTCCAACCCAGACCAGTCCATGGTTCCCTGATCCTCATTCTCCAAATCGAGCTGCTGGCAGGGAGGGGAGGGGATTAGCTCCTAATTAAACCATGATTGAAATTCCTGTGCTCAAGTCAATATCTCCATCTTCCTTCTGTGCTCACCACAAGCCTCCAAATTTCATGATTTCTTTAACTATCAGGACTTTGAGCCCCAGCTTCGTTTTCCAGCCACAAGATCATCTCTTGTGCTTCTTGGTGCAGGCTCCTGCAAGAGCCAACACACCCTTGAAGAGCTGGGGTGATGCTGGCCACTGGGGCACTCCCTGTGACAAGAGAAAGAGTTTTATTTGTGCAACCAGGAACATTCCTGAGCATCAGGCCTTTATTTTCTTTTAGTTAAGGCTCTCCTCACTCCAAAAAAAGCCACAGGGATTTAACACAGGTTCCCCAGGTTCCCTGCCAGGGTTTATTTTTGCCCCAGTCCTTTCTCAGTGGTGCCCAGGGATCTCCACCTGCCTGTGAGAAATGAATGTCAGCTTCTCTGACAGGAGCCTTGACAGCTCTCACAGGAGCCAAGGCCCTTCTCAGCCAGCACTGCTGGCTCCACAAGGTCTGTGTGAAACAGGAGGAGACAACCCAGGTTCTCACCTGAGACACTGAATCTCCTCAAAGGGCTTTGCCCAGCTGGTAAAAATCTGAAAGCAGGGAGTGAGCAGAGTGTGCAGGGCAAGCTCCAGCTGGTGTGGAGTGACAGGACAGGGGGAAAGGCTTGACTGGATATTAGGAAGGAGCTCTTGGCTGTGAGGATGGTGAGCCCTGGCACAGGGTGCCCAGAGCAGCTGTGGCTGCCCCTGGATCCCTGAAGTGTCCCAGGCCAGGCTGGCTGGGGCTGGGAGCAGCCTGGGGCAGTGGGAGCTGTCCCTGCCCATGGCACAGGGTGGAATGAGATGAGCTTTCATGTCCCTTTCCAACCCAAACACTCTGTGATTCCATGATTCTCTAACACAGCTCTGGAAGTGCCAAACCAATGTGTCTGCAGAGCAAATCACCTCTGGAAGGGGTGGGGAACTGAGGGAGGCAAAGGGTGGGCAGGAAACCTGTGAAAGATCAATGAAATGACCCAGTTTTGACCCAGAGACTCCAAACTTGGAGTCCTGAGGATGACACTGGCCCAGCCTCGTGTCCAGGAGGGCTCTGAGCCCTGGACCAGAATTTGTTTCTGCTCCTGAGCCCTCAGGACTCAAAACCCAGGAGAGGCTGTGAAAAAGGTGCCAGGAAGATGGACAGAGCAGGGCATGGGAGAGGACCCCAGCCTGACCTGGGGGGTTGCAGCAGCTCCCAGGTTTTGGTGTTTGCAGACTGTGGATGTTTCTGCAACAGGAGCTGCAGACAGAGCACCTGGGAAATGTTTAAAGCTAATTTCTTTACAAAGCTTGTTTGGGCCACCGAGGAATAGAGCAGTAGGGGGAAAAAATCAGCAGGGGACAGAGGAATTTTCCTCAGTGCCTGTGTGTTCAAGGAGTACTGCAGCACCATGAGCCATTGCACTGGAGGGCTCAGCACAGCCCAGCTGGGTAGCTCTCTGTCCTTCCCCCATCCCTGCACGAGGGACCCTGGCTCCCTGTGTGCTCTGCAGCTCCCACACTGTTATTTGAAATTACTGAGCTGGCTTACACTCATTATGTGCAGAACTCCTGTGCCCTGCCCCACCTGCAGACCTCAGGCATTTTACCAAAGGCTGCTGGAGGGCTTTGGTTAGAGAATATTGATATATTCAGGAATATTGATAATATTGATCCCAGCTCCTGTGCCAAACTGCTTTGCTGCCTCTGGCAGTGCAGCACAGCACCCACTGAATGGAGTCTCCCTCCTCAAGGCACAGTGGACAGGAAAAAATCCTCCTTGCAAAGCCAGGCAGGGCTGAGTGACCACTGAGTGTGATCCCTTCACCTCAGGGGTGAGGAATTAATGTGTCCTGGCTCAAACAGCTCCTTCCAGAAAGGCACAGGCTGCATTTGAAGACACTCAGGGAATCTGCAAGCAGTGCTGGGCATTGGTCTTTTGCTTTGAGATTTGTGCCTTTGCACTGCACTGCTCTGAATTCCCACTCAGCAGCCATTGTCCTGCCCTCTTCTGCTGGACAGGAAGTCTTAATCTTCCCCTTCTTCCCACTGTAACTAAATAATCTCTCAGAAGCCCTTCCAATAGACTGATCAAACTGTCAGCACAAGCCACTGCCTCAGCTCGCTGCTGTGGCTCCTTTGTCCCCTTCCCGTGTTCAACATCCCCTTACAACAAGGAGGGGGCTCAGCCCAGCCCAGCTCTGCAGCAGTGGCTGCAGCACCCTGAGCTCCTGCCTGGCCCCTGCCAGAGCTCCTGACAAGCAGGAACGTGCCTGAACGTGCCCAGGAGGGAGCTGTAGGAGATTTGGTAACAGCACTGTCCTCCTGCCCCTGGATGTCTCATTACCTCTGCTGGGTGTGGAGGGTGGCTGCATTGTCCTGGGGTGCCACTGCAGGAGCCCTGTGGGCTCTCAGAGGTGCCACTGTCCTGCCTGCCCTCAGAGAGGTGACATCTGTGCCCAGGCTGTGACACTGCAGCCCTGAGTGGCTGCACTCACACCCTGAGCAGGGCTCTCTGCTGAGGTGGCCCCAGCCCTGCCAGTGTTTCCTGGGCTTTGCTCAGTGCCAGGGGGTCACAAGGGCTTTTTCTGGCTGGCAGCTCAGCTTGGAGCTGTTCACTTCCCCTTCAGCTCACCCTGCCCCGGGGCTGAGGGAGAAGAGAGGTCCTGCCTGGCTGGGGGAAGCCCAGACCACACCAGGAGAGCATTCCTGAAGGACTTTATCCTCTGGCATCCTCCAATTCCTCTTGCCCCTTCAACAGGAATGTCTGAGCTTCCCATGGCCCAGACAGTTCCAGTACCAAGAGATGAACTCTGCAGTCCAGGGGTCCTCTGGGTTTCACATTTCTCCCGCCAAACTCAGCTGATTTGCACCCAGAAGGGATTTGATCCAGCATGGTCAGGTCACAGTTCAGGCTCTCAGAAGGGCTCAGGCCTGCAGCTCCATCTCTCCTCCCTTTGGTGCTCCCTGCCAGGCATTCCCCACCCATTCAGGAGTCAGGAATGGCACCCAGATGCTCCATCCCTGGGAGTGCCCAAGGACAGGCTGGATGGGGCCCTGAGGGGCCAGGCCCAGTGGGTGCCATCCCTTCCCACAGCAGGGGTTGGAAGGAGATGATCTTTAAGGTGCTCTCCAAGCCAAACCATCCTGTGGTTCTGTGATCAACTTGGATCAAGGCAAAAATCCCTTTGACTTCCCAACTCATCCAAACTCTGACTCAGCAGCCCCAAACCCAGAGTCAGTGGCAGGGGAACACCTGGGTCTTGTGAGACACCTCTTTTATCTTCATTTATTGCAGCCCAGCTGCCACCTGCACCTTCATTATTCTGTAAAACTACAAAACAATGGCAGCAGAGATGTGGCTGATGGGTGGTGGGTGCACACACAGGAGAGCAGCTCGTGCTGTTTGTACAGGGCAGAAGGAGGCAAGGGGGAAAATGGAATAAAACAATAGGATTTATTTCAGATCATGTGGCAAAAATCTCACCACAAACCTTCTGGGGGTCAGTCCTTGGTCATCCTTCGTCCTTGGTCAGCTTAGGGGCAAAGCTACAGAAATCCGTGTTCTCTGATGTTCTCACATCCTGGCACCCATTTCACCTCCCAGACGAATCTTCACCTGCCAAAGACTCTTCTGCTCTTGGTCTGCACCTCTTTGCACTGGCATTATTTGCATTTCCCTAAAATCTTCCACATCAAAGCTCCTCTGGCAGCACCGACCCCTCCCAGGGCCTCACTGTCCCTGCCTAGCAGGAGCAGCACCCAAATGGTGTCACTGCAATTCAGCCACACTCAGGTTAATGGAACCACTTGGCCATTTCAGAGCTGGGTGTGGATTTTCTGTGCTCCTGTCTGAGGGGAGATGCTCCTCACAGGTGACAGGAGCCAACTGCAGCCCCTCAGAGCACACACAGAGCTGTGACCCTGCCTCTGCAGACAGGCCACAGTGGGAATCCTCTGTGCCCAAGAGCAGCAGCCCCTTGGCTGTGTGACCCTGGGGCTGTTTTCTCCTGCTGGAATGCAGTTTGCCCCTCTGCCCTGGCAGACAGGGGGACTCAGGCAGTGCTGGCCCACGGCACCATCCTGCTGGGATCCTCTCAGAGTTACCCACCAGCCCCTGCCTGTCTCTGCTGAGGGACAGGGGCTGCAGCCTCTGCCCTTCTCCCTGTGTCCCCCCACCCTCCTCCTCAGTGCCAGGCTGCCAGAGGGGACAGCTGTGCCACCAAGGGTCGATGCTGCCCCTTCTTCCCCAAAACCAGAGCCTGTTACACCAAGTCACAGAAGTGCTGGTGGGAAGGGACCCTTGGGGTCTGTAGTCCAAGCTCCCCTGGGGCAGAGACATCCCCAGCATCATCCCAGGGCAGCAGGGGCTGTGTCCAACCTGAACCCCCATGGAAGAGCCCCCACTTCTTTGCTGGGCTCCTGGAAAGGGAATTTTTCCTAATGCCCAACCTAAATTTCCAGGCTGCTCTTCCAGTTGTTTCCCCTGTGATCTGGCACCACTGGGAAGAGCTTGGCTCCACCACATCTGAAACTGCCCCACAAGTGGTCATGGGCTGTTTTTGGATCCCCTCAGCCTCCTTTCCTGCCCATTGACCCTGCCCAGTCCTTCCTCCTCTCCTGGGACCCCTCAGCCACCCAACCCCGAGCACATGGTCCCATCTCTTGGACAATGTCCCCTTCCTACACATCCCTGTGGATGCAGCATTCCCAGTCTGGTGCCACCAACCCCAGTGACTTCCCTGGACACACTGACCCCACACTGGTCCAGCCCAGTGAGTTGAGGGTTCAAACTGATTTGGGTTCAAACTGATTTGGGTTCAGCCCATTCACTCACAGGAGCTGTGAGTGAAGACTGTGAGAGGAAACAAATGACTCCCCAAAATGCACATAATTTAATCAAAGCTTTAGAAAACCTGTTAGTGGGGCAGGGCTGGGGCCGTGTGGGGCAGGGAAGGTCTGGCTGGGGACACACTGGGGAAGCTGCAGTGGCTCAGCACAGCCAGGTGGAGGGGGCACTTCTTGGGCATCATCCCACTGGCATGGAGAGCTGGTGGGTTTGGATTTGTGTGGGTTTGGATTTGTGTGGCTCAGGAATGGCTGTGGGACCAAAAGAGCAGCAAATAGGAGGGGGTTTAACCCTGGGAGAGTGGAATCACTTTCCCCACAGGGATGAACACACCCCTTGCAGCTTCACACCTGCATCTCCTTTTCTGCATTTGCTCTTCTTCTAAACCTCAAAACTCCCTGAGCTTTTGAGGGAGAGCTCAGCCTCCCTCTGCTCAGATGGATTTTAGGCACTGCCTGCTCCAGGACCTGGCAGAGGGGGATTCCAGAGCACTGAGCTCCAAGAGTCCTGGGGCCTCCCTTCCTGCCTCTTTGAGAGCACAGGGATTCCCACAGCCCTTTTTGCCCTGCCCACACCCTGGAATGGTTCACCATGTCCAGGAGCCACACAGGCCAGGCCCAGGTGTGGGGGTGACCTCAGTGGGGATTTGGAGGAGCAGGAAGGCAGTGCTTCCTACAGAAGATGTGTCCTGAACCCCAGAGGGGGAACATGAGTGGGAAGAGGAACCTTCCCCCAGGCAGAGTAGACCAGCCTTCAGTGGGGGAAACCCCTGGCTCCCAAAGCCTCTGTGCTTGGCAGCACCTTTAGGAGACAGCCCTGGCCCAGAGTCAGTGTCCAGCCCCAGGACATCTCCCTTGTTTGCATGTCCTTGGCAGAGGTGGGGCTCAGCCAGGCTGAGTTCCTCTCCCACGTGCCCTGTGCCCCTCCCAGCCCAAAGGTGCTCAGTGCAGGAGGATCCCAGGGCTGCTCAACATGTGACACTCGGTCCAGCAGATGGACTGGGGGGATTTTAGCACCCTCCTACCACGTGAGCAGCAGTGATTATCAGCAGCACTCAGGCTTTGGAGATGGCAAAAATGACACCAATTATTGGGTGTGTCACTGGGAGATTGGAGAAAACACATTTGGGGTTTAGACACAAAAATCTGCCCCAGCCACCCACACGTGATTCCTACTTTCAGTTCAGAAACCACCTGATGATACAAGCCCTGATGTTTGGGATTCCAGTGATGCTCTCCCCTGTGCCCCTCTGCCCCTAAGTTTCATTAAATCTGAAGGAGCTGGGTGCATTTTCAAAGGGAAAGAGGGAAACCCCATCCCACTGAGAACAGTGACTTTTTTAGAGTGCAGGAAGATAAAGCCCAACCAGGATGCTTCTCTTTGGGAGGATGATCTGTTGTTACTGGGTGTCCTCTGGCATTTTTTTTAATGATTGATAGAGCACAGTGAGAAATACATAAAATGATGGGGTTTGTTCCCTGAGTGCAAACACTCACATTGAGCCGGGCAGCCTCCTCCCAACACCCCCCTTGATGCTTCCATGAGCCTCACCCTGGGTTTTCCCTGTTCTGGCTTTCCCTTTCTGCTGTCTCACTGCACCCCTGAACCTCCTTCCCATTCAGTCTCCTTGGGAATACACAGAGTGAAAATAATCCATCCCCTGCCAGTCTGCCTACAGGGAGAGCCTCTTCCTGCCTCCCTGCCATCCATCCCTCCATCCCTCCATCCATCCCTCCATCCATCCCTCCATCCATCCATCCATCCCTCCATCCATCCATCCATCCATCCCTCCATCCATCCATCCCTCCATCCCTCCATCCCTCCATCCATCCATCCCTCCATCCCTCCATCCATCCCTCCATCCATCCATCCATCCCTCCATCCCTCCATCCATCCATCCATCCATCCATCCATCCATCCATCCATCCATCCATCCATCCATCCCCCAGTTCTCACTCCAGCTCCCTGGGGCAGTGTCTCTGCAGGACTCACCTCCCTGTGCCCAGACACAACGACCTGGGACAGGGCTCGTTGGTCCCCCAGGGACCAGGAGGGGGATCCCACCTCGGGGACATCAGGGGAGGCTGTCTCTGCTCCCCAGGGTGGCCTGGACAGCTCTGGCCTCGTGCTGTCACTGCCCAGCTCAGGGCCTCTGGGACAGCCTCACTCCGTGATTTTTCCAGCAGATCTGAGCAGAAAATTTAGTGGGAGCTTTCCAGAAGGCCCCACACTGCTGCAAATGCCCCAGCTGAGGTGGCAGAGCAATCTGCTCACCCCTCTGGCTGAGCCCAGCATTCAGCCCCTGGCAGCTGGGCACAGCCAGGGCTGATCCCAGAGATCCACACTCCCTTTGCTGCCTGCCCAGACCTCATCCCTTCTTATCTGCTTGCCCTGCCAGTCTCAGGTGACCTTGAGGGAATTCCTGTGATACCAGCATTGCTCACAAACCCCCTTTTCCCACCTGTCACACACAGCTTCCCTTCCCAAGATGTGGTGGTCGCTCCCAGCACCCAGACCAGACTGCAGGGCGGGTTTGTCCTGCTCTGTCCCTGCCAGCAGACCCCAGGCTGGGCTGGTGTCCTGCAGCCCAGGCTCTCACAGCTCCAGTTCCCCACTGAGCATCAGCAGGTGACAAGTCACTGCTGCCTCTCTGTGAGTTCTTCAGTTCCCAGCCCCTCCACCCCCTGCAGAAGACATTTCATTGTCTGAACCATTCCCAGGCCCCACAGTGGATGGGGAGGATGGGGAGGATGGGAAGCACTCACAGCAAGCCCAGGAGAGCCCAGAGTGGATCAACCACTGCCAGCTGTGGCACCAACTCCTGCAGGATCCACAGAGAGCTCCTAAAAATTCCTCCCTGAGTGACACAGTCCTTCCCTCCCCACTTGGGGAGGCCCCTGAGCCAGTGCCCCTCACCAGGGCTTCCTTTGGTCATGCTCCACCCCATGTTAGAGGGGCTTTGCTGAGCTCTGCTGCCTCTGTACCTGCAGAGCAGGAGGGACAGGTCACAGGGACAGAGATCCTCCCTCCACAACAGGCAGAGCATTTGGGATCCTGCCAGCATGAAAAGAATCCTGGGCTTACTAAGAACAGCTTTCTGTGTGCAGCTATGGGGCTTTTCCCTTGACTTAGTGCAGGTTTAGCCTGGGATGTGTTTCAGCAGCTGCTTCAACATCAGTGTAGACTGGAGGCTGAAATAAAACAGCACCAGCCTCTTTTTCCTCAGGCCTGGAGCTGCCTCGCTTCAGCATTTCTTTGTATCACTCATTTTTTAGCAGCTCCTGGGCCATGGTGCCTCTGCATCAGCAGCACCTCTCCCTCCCTCTGGGGCTGCAGCAGGGCACGAGAGTCCAACCCTCGTGCTGTGATCAGGGCATCCCATCAAGTGCTTCCTCCTTGCTTCCCTCTGGAAACAACCAACACTTCTCTGCAAATGGAGCAGGTTGCCAAATTTCTGACCAGCTAGGGCTCTGTGCCCCTGAACAACACAGGCCAACCACCCCTGGTGTTGGCAGGGACAATAAACACAAATCACCCAGGACCCAGAGGAGTTTAAACACCCTGAGCTGAGAGAGCCCTCAGAGTGTAGATTAAACTATTTCCAAGCAGCCACAGGTTTGGGAGTGATTTCTGGATGGACTTTTGCCTTTTAAAAGGATTCTGGCCCTCAGTGACTGCATTAAGGGAGAATTTTGATGGGACAGACCTGGCCTTGTGGGTGCCAAATGTTATTCAGATCATACAATCCACACACCAGCTGGACACAGAGCTCTGGTTCAAGGGGTCACTGGAGTGTAAAACCTGTGGACACTTCCCAGGACAGTTAAACATTAAACCTCCACATCCCATTCCTGCCCTGGGACTCACCCTTGGCTGGGCCTTCAGCCTTAAATGCTCAGGCAGCTGAACTTCTTTTTAAAAGATGGATTTCCAGTCTGTTGTATTGACCCCCAAGGACTGCAGAGGAGGGTGGGGAGTCTGTGGTGACACAGGTGCCCCTCTAAGGAAAAGCTCAAACCTCCAGACAAGCTCAGAGGGTGATTCCTGATCCAGTCCCTCTCACACTGCAGTGCTCCTCACTGGAATTCTGTCCTGTTTTCTCTGTTCTCCACATTCAGTCAAGACCTGACATTTCCCCACTCAGATGTGAACATCCATTGCATGCTTGGACTTGTAAAACTTTTCCTGCTGCTGCTCCTCTTGATCTTTGGGCAAACCCAAGAATTTGTGTGTTCCCCTGCTCTCAAAGGGCTGCAGCCAGCAAAGTACCAGAATTAAAATAGGTGGATATTACAGCAGGTGGGAGACAGAGAAAGACCCAGGATGGAAACTGCCAACACTGTGTCCCTGTGTCCCCAGGCCAGCCCTGCCAGGATGCACCAGTGCCACTGCTTGGAGCAGAAACATTGACCAGAACTGGAAAGCACCAAATACATCTCAAAACTGCACAATAAAACCCCTCCAGGCAGAGACAGGTTTTCCCAAAGGCAGCAGGTGGCAAACAAGATCCCAGCTGTGAGCTGGTTTTTCCTGCTGGTTTTTCCAGTGCTGGATAAGAACCTTGGGGATCAGTCTGAGGCATTGGCTGATGTTAGGGAGCCAAGCAGGACTATGTTTGCCTTGTAACTTTATGCTGCAGGGACCTGGGCTGCTGTGGGAGGAAACATCTCCTGTCCAGAGAAGCTGTGGCTGCCCCTGGGTCCCTGGCAGTGTCCAAGGCCAAGTTGGACAGGGCTTGGAGCAGCCTGGGACAGTGGAAGGTGTCCCTGCCCATGGCAGGGGTGGAGCTGGATGGGATTTAAGGTCCCTTTAAACCCAACTGGGATTCTGTGATCATGGTTTCAAAGAGCTTCATTGGAATTCCTGGGAGCTCTCAAGGGGTGTGGTTGGCCATGGCTCTGGAGGAATTTAGGAAGGGCAGCAGCATCCCCTGTGCAACTCTCATGGCCATGGATCCCCAGGTGTGCTGGAGGCTCCAGTGAGGAAAATGTAAAATCTTTCTGACAATTCTGTCAGGGCAAGTGGCACAGAGGGGCCCAGGATCCTGTAGCTTGTCCATGTTTATGTGGGAGATCCCTCAGGAGGGGCAAGAGAGAGCTGCAAGGCAGGGAGTGCCCCAGGGGCCAAGAGGTGCCCTTGGTGACACCGAGCACACAGGGCCTTCCTGCCACGGGGCTTCCCACCCTGGGGAGGGCAAAAAAGGAGTTCTTCAGTCTCATCTGCTTCCAGCTGCTGGGTTCAGAGCCAGAAAACACTCCCAGAGCAGCACATGCCAGAAGGGCTCTCCCTGTACTTCAAGTAAAAAGCTGCAGCACTGAGCTCAGGCAGTCACAGGTGCTGCCCCATGCTGGAGCTCACTGGAGGCTGAGCTCATTCCTCACACAAATGTCAATATTATCCAGGGCTGAGCAAACTCCTGTCCATCTCCAGGACTCCAAGAGCTCCCAGGGCTCATTACAGACAGCAACAAGTTATGGGCTTGCAGAAGAAAGAGAGAGGGGTGACCCCAGGAGATTTTTCCCCAGGATGCAGGTCCCCCCCTGGCCCTTTGCTTTTCTTTTCTCATGAACTGGAATGTGGAGCACGTGGAGCAAACCTCGAGGGCCAGGCCCTGCACACACAGTGAGGACAGACAAGGACAGACAAACACCTTCCCAAGGAGCTGCTTTTCCTTTCCAGGGGTTTGGAGCCCTGCTCCATGGAGGAGCAGCTCACCAGGGTTTGTCTTTGGCTGGTAAATCCCAGCTGGGCTGAGCAGCCCTGGCACACAGTGAGTCCAGTCCTGAGGGCTCTAGGCAGGGAAGAAGAAACATCCCAGAACCTTTTGAACTCCCTGGCAGGAAACCTGCCCTAAATGCTGCTTTTTGTGTGTCCAGGAACAGTTCTGATTTGGCCAAATCCTGCTGCTTCCAAACATTTCTGGGTCTGATCTCTCTGGGTGCCAGGTGTGTTCCCAAGCAAATGGAAGATGAGTTTCTGGCCAGCTCTGCAGGGAGGATGGAGATGAGTGTGGGCAGAGCACCCTCCTCACTGGGGAGGGGGAGGACAGAGTCACCTCTCCAGGGATGGACAGACTCACCCACGAGCAGCCTCAGAGAGGGGAGCTGCTCCAGACCATTCACTGCCAGGGCTTCCAGAGCTCATCCCAGGCCGTGGGAGTCAGCTCACAGCTGCTGGATCCACAGCTCTGCACCATGGGGGGAACAAAGAGTCCCTGGCCTGACAGTGTCAGGGCTCCTGAGAGACGTCAGGGATCGAGCAGAGGAAGAGCAAAGGGATCTCCACAGGCACTCCTGCTCCTTGTGCCATGCCCTGCTCTCCCACAGACACAAAGCCAACCCCTCTGCACCCATGCCTCCCCTCCCACGAGGGAGACACAGCAGGGTGGGCTCAGGCAGCCAGGAGGGGCTCTGAGAGGCAGACAGGGAAGTGTGGGGTCTGTCAGTCCTGCAGGTGCCAGCCTCGGAGTTGTGTTTGTGCCCTAAAAATCCAATCTGTCCTCCAGCTCTCTCAATTCACCCTGTGACTCTCCTTATGTGTTTCCTTCATCCCCATGAGCTCCTGTGATTTGGATTTAACCCTTGCGATTGAGATTTTAGATTTAACATTTTGTGTAAGACACAAGATTTGCCCCTGGGATCCCAGATCTGGATTTCAAAGAGATTTGGTTTCATCTTCACATCTCAGCCACTCTCTAGGGAAACCATTGGCCCATGGGACCCCTCAGCCACAACTCCTGACTTCTGTGTCTTCCCAGCCCTCCTGGGGAGATCTGGATGATGAGACAAGAGGAATGAAGTTTTTATAACTGTCTAAGTTGCAGTGGGGAAATCACAGGTTCACTGCCATGAGAAAATGGCAATGAGGTGATGGCTGGAGAGAAGGTGCTGCCTCTTCACTGCATCTCTGTGGGCAGAGTCCACTCCTTGGGCCCCCCATCCCATGGCCCTGGGAAGGAGCTGGAAGCACAGAGCAGCTCCAGGAGCCAGACCCTGTGCACTGCCCATTGTGCTGCTGCCTCCCAGCCACACCTGGCTGCCTCCCTGTGTCCCACCCAAGGGTGGGAGATGTGGAGTCCAAAGATTGCCTGAAGCCTCAGGGGCCTGAGAGGGGCAGGAGAAACTGGGAGCAGGAACTGGGGCAGAAGACAGCACTGGGGCAGGAGTGGGAGTCAGGTGCTCTCATTCAGCGTCTCCAGCAGACACATTTCTCCTGAGCAGGTACCCTGGGATTCCCTTCACAACCCTGCAATCATTAGTGTGTAATTAAGTGGCCCATCTGGTGTCAGTTCAGCATCCAGCCTGAGACTCCAGCCTGGAAGAGCAGCTCTGGATAAGGACAGTCCCCCAGGTGTCCCATGAAGTGATGGCACCTCTGTCCTTGGAGGAGTTCAAACTGTGGAAGGACAAGGCCCTGAGAGAGAGAGAGTGAAAGCTGGAAACCATCCCTGCTCTGAGCCCTGCCCTGAGAGCTCTGAGTGCTCTGAGCCCTGCTCTGAGCCCTGCCCTGAGTGCCCTGAGCCCTGCTCTGAGCCCTGTCCTGAGTGCTCTGAGCCCTGCTCTGAGCCCTGCTCTGAGAGCTCTGAGTGCCCTGAGCCCTGCTCTGAGCCCTGCCCTGAGTGCTCTGAGTGCTCTGAGCCCTGCCCTGAGCCCTGCTCTGAGCCCTGTCCTGAGTGCTCTGAGTGCTCTGAGCCCTGCCCTGAGCCCTGCTCTGAGAGCTCTGAGTGCTCTGAGCCCTGCTCTGAGCCCTGCCCTGAGTGCCCTGAGCCCTGCTCTGAGCCCTGCTCTGAGAGCTCTGAGAGCTCTGAGCCCTGCCCTGAGCCCTGCCCTGAGTGCCCTGAGCCCTGCTCTGAGCCCTCCCAGCCTGCCCTGACCAAGGACTGCAAACGACTCTTTGCTTCCCACACCATCTCCAGGTGCTTGAGGGAGAAACACCAATGCAGTGGGAGAAGTGTTGGCACCACAGGTGGTTGGAATGTGCTCCCATGGACAGGCAGGAATGGGATGAACTCCAACCAAGGAAGAAACAGCCTCCTGCACCTGGGGGGGCTGGGGGCCAACCAGCAAAGAGTGCAGAAGCTGGGTGTGCTGCTGGACCAGAACCTGGGACACTGCAGCAGAGCCACCAAGGCTGCCAAGGGACAGCAGAGAGAGAGAGGAGATCCCTCCCTGCTGCTCAGGACTGCTGGGGCCTCACCTCAGCTCTTGCACGTGGACCCCCAGTGAGAAACAGAATCAAAGGATCACAGAATCTCCTGAGTTGGAAGGAACAAAGCTCATCCAGGCCAACTCCTGGCCCTGCTCAGGACACCCCAACAATCCCTCCATGGGCTGAGAACTCTTTCTTAGTTCCCCACAGTGCCATCTGCACAGTGAGGTCTCTGCTCTGAGTTCACAGTGGTCACTCTGGCACAGAACTGCTGCTGCCCACCTTCTGCAGGGACCCCTCTGCCTGGGCTGGAGCCTGAGCCTGTCCCTGTGCACTACCAGGTGTCTCAGCTCTTCCTTAAGCACTGTGTCTTCACCCCTCAGTGACCATTTCTGGCCAAATGAGCAGTTTGGCCCACTGTTCCCAGTTTGATACTGGGCCATTGGCAGCCCCTTGGAGCCACAGAAAGGATCCTCTCCAATCTGTCCTGCACCTTCCCCAGCCCACTCACAGCTGCTCCTTGAGCCTGGTGTCCATCCAGGTGGAACTGCGGTGGTCCAGTCTCTGCCAGGGCCTCCTGCACAGTGTCCAGCCAGCCTGGGACAGTGGCACTGACACATCTGACCCCAGAGCAGCCCCTCTCCAGGCCTGCTGATCCCTCTGCTGGTGACCTTGGCTTTGGACAGGGCACTTTCCACCTTGGCCACAGTTCAGAAGCCTCACCTGACAGCTGTCTCTCCTGAGTACAGCTCAGAGATCCCAGGCTGCTCCCCAGGCTCCAGGTGTTGCTGCCCTGGGTCCAGCCCCTGGCAGGTCCTGGCAGGTCCTCCAGCCCCTTGGGGAGCTCTCAGGTGCTCTGGAGGACCTGGAATGGCTCCATGCAGAGCTGAGTCCCTCTGCCCACAAAGGCCAGGGTGTCCCCAGGTGTGAAAGCCCTCCTCACACCAGCACTATCAGCAGGAGCTCTCCTGATCTCTTAGGAAATCCCTGGGGTTTGGTACTTTGTCCCCCTGAACTCTTGGCTCATCAAACCCCCCCTCAGGATGGTGGGGGCAGGGTTGGGGTCGTTAGTGGCACCAGGACCAGGCATGGTCAGGCATGAAGGTGTCGCCCAGCCCTGACGCTGTCCCTGTCTCCTTCCCCTGTCCCTGTCCCCTCTCCCTGTCCCCTGTCCCTGTCCCTGTCCCCTGCAGGTCCCTCGCCCTGGGTCAGCAGTACAGCTCCCTGGGGTCCCAGCCCATCCTCTGTGGCTCCATCCCCGGCCTGGTCCCGAAGCAGCTCCGCTTCTGCCGCAACTACATCGAGATCATGCCCAGCGTGGCCGAGGGGGTGAAGTTGGGCATCCAGGAGTGCCAGCACCAGTTCCGGGGCCGCCGCTGGAACTGCACCACCATCGACGACAGCCTGGCCATCTTCGGGCCCGTCCTGGNTGGGCTGAGCTGAGCTGGGCTGGGTGCAGAGCTGGCACAGCCCCACTGGGCTCAGGGTACAGCAGGACTGTGCCACTGGAAACACCTCAGGGAAAGGGTCTGATGTCTCTCCACCCTGACTTGTCCAATTTCTTTTTTCCCCAAGTTTGGGGTTGTTCCATCCCAAGGGGGAATGAGGGAATGGTCTGTTCCCATCCCAGGAGCTCAGGAGGGACAGGGAGGACATGAAGTACAGGAAGGGGAAGGTTTAGCCCCAAGCAGTCTCACATGTTCTACAGTCGTGGGCTCCACCTCCCTGTCCAGGGTGTGCAGCAATCCCAAACTGGGTCCAGCAGCCCCTTGGGAAAAGCTGAGGAGAGGGGATGTGGTTGAGTTCTTTGGGATCGAGGCAGGGCCACTGAATCACAAACTGCCCACCCCAGGAGGTCCCTGGGCTCAAGTTTTCCCACCAGTGAGAAACCTTCATTGGAAATCCATGGTCCTGATCAGGCTTAGTTGGACTTTCAGAGAATCTTTTCACAAATGAGCCCAAAAAGCAGGGAACAAAGAGAGATTATGAGTTCATTTTCCCTCTCCTGTCTCCCAACCCCTCCTCATTCCCTGCCTTTCCAGACCCACTGGCACAGATCAGGCACCCTGGGACATTGATGAGGCACCATAAAGTTGGGATTCCCAGTGAGATCATGGGGCATGGAAAAAGTGAGAAAGGGCCCCAGAACACCCTGGAAGGAGGTGCTGGAGGGGCAAATCATGGAATCACAAAATTCCCTGAGTTTGAAGGGACCCACAAGGATGATCCAGCCCAGCCCCTGGCCCTGCCCAGACCCCCAGCAATCCCACCCTGGGCATCCCTGGCAGCGCTGTCCAAACACTCCTGGAGCTCTGGCAGCCTCGGGGCTGGGACCATTCCCTGGGGAGCCTGGGCAGTGCCAGCACCCTCTGGGGGGAGAACCTTTCCTGATCTCCATCCTGACCCTCCCCTGGCACAGCTCCATGATAACCTGCCCACATCCCAGATATCCCAGACTAAAAGGCATTCCCACAAAACTGAACCAAGTGGTGGATTAAAAACTCCCAGGGATAAAAATCCCTGGTTTCTCCATCCTGTCCCGTGGGTTCTGTTCACCCTGTGCCACGTTCAGCACAAGGGACATATCCTGGTTTCACAGCTTCATAAACACAACCAAAACCTCCTTGTCTTCCTGGGTGTTGACACCACTGGGTCCCTGCAGCCCAAAGTCTCTTTATTGAACAGAAATTATTACTTCCAGTGATGCTTTGGAAATGAGAATTTTATGGTACAGACTTAAAGAGACTGGAGAAATTGGGGTGAGAGTGGGACTTTGGACTATTTCCCAACAGTCCCCTGCAGAGTGCAGGACTTCTGGTGAATCTTTCTTACAAAGCCCCAATATTCTGCAGAGAAAGTGTTCATGAAATCTTTTTTTCAAGTTTCAGCCTCCCAGTAAGGGCAGGCATCGTTTCAGATCCCCAAAATGTCAGTCGAATATTTCAGTGAAAATCATTCCTTTGTGTTAACATGGGATTCTTTGCAGGAACCAGGATTGTAAAATCTTATTAGAGCACTAATAGGCACCATGAGATTCATTTCCCCTCTGTTTTGCTAGGGTGTATTTTGGGGTAACTGCTGTATTTACTACCAAATAACTTGTCAGCAGGGCTCAACACACTCTAATTTGCTGCCTAATAAAAGCCTGTCCTAAATTTCAGCACTTAGAAGATCAGAAAGTTTTAATTTTCTTTAAAAACTGTCATTAAAAATCTGTCATAAAAATTCTAAACACACTATGAAAGAACTGTTCAAGCACTGAGACACTGAAAATCTCTCACCACCATTTCTGTCAGCGAGAAAGCACTTAAAGATTGGATTTGAACCATCCTCCCTGTAATGAGCAAAGTGAACTTTGAATTTATGGAGAATATTTTAAGATTCTTTCGGCTGCAGGGACTCAAGCAAAGCCTCATGTGTGGACTTGCCTCAGCATCTCCACACACCCCGAGCTGACAAGGTAAAATATCACCCAGAGCCTTGAAACCCTTCTGACAGATGGAGAAAAATGAGTGAGCACGTTGGATATTCAGCTTTCCCAACCCCACGGTGACGCATCTCCAGGCAGCCCTGCCAGGCTCCCAGAGTGTATTTATCCTGGTGTCTCACTAACCTGTAAGTGGAGCAGTTAAAAATAAACAGCAGCATCTGCAAAGAAGGACACATCAAAGCCCAGCCCATCTGATGGTGGGTATTATTCACAGTTCTGAACTGTGCTCGTGTCTTTTCCCTTCAAAATTAATGAGAGGATTGAGGATGGGACTGGTGTCACTGAGTGCTGTGAGAAACACAGGGAACCTTTGAGATTCCCAGAGCCTGCAGCAGGGGAGTCACAGAGAAAACCAGAACATTAGCCATGGCTTGCTCAGCTGAGGAAGAGAGAAGGTTGGTGATGAAACTGAGATCCTGTGAGCTTTGAGGGGTCTGGGACCAGCCCTGCTCCTCACTGATGGGGGCTGCTGGACACTCCTGGGCTTCAGAGAATCATGGAATACTTGGAGCTGAAAGGGACCTTTCAAAGGTCATCTTGTCCAACTCAGCATCTTCCTGAGATGCAGCAACAAGAGTCAACAAGAGATTGGTTTGGGTTAGGAGGGACCTTAAAAACCACCCAGTGCCACCCCTGCCACGGCAGGGACACCTCCCACTGTCCCAGGTGGCTCCAAACCCCATCAAAACTGGCCTTGGACACTGCCAGGGATCCAGGGGCAGCCACAGCTCCTCTGGGCAACCTGTGCCAGGGCCTGCCCACCCTCACAGGGAACAATTCCTTCCCAATATCCCATCCATCCCTGCCCTCTGGCAGTGGAAGCCATTCCCCCTTGTCCTGTTCCTCCAGCCCTTGTCTCAAGTCCCTCTCCAGCTGTCTTGAAGCCCTTCAGGTGGGCCTCAAATCACGAGTTTTGAGCCCAAACTCTGGACCCTGTGGCCACCATAGCAGCCCTTGCCACATTCCCTTTTTCCTGACTTCCAGCACACCCAGGGGTGCAGCTCCACAAGCCCAAACCCAAACCCAAACCCAGACAATCCCTGTCACAGCTCTCACGTTGCATTTGGCCAACAAAGGGTCGGGGTTTCACCTCTGATCAACACCTGGATGAAATCCCCCCTCAGCATTACCTTGGTTAATCTCAGCTGCTGCTCCCTCAGGTAGATTGAGGCTGTTTTGGAAAAGCTTCAAAGGGGCACTTCTCACTACAGCAGCACTGAAAATCGTTTCTAATAGAGCCTGAAACGAAACTGAGGATAATTTCATTTCAGAGGAGCTGCAGACACGTTACCCATGGTCACTTCCCCTGGAGGAGAGCTCAGTCTGAAGGGCAGCACAGTGTGGGAGGGCTCAGACCCTGCCCTGGCACACGTGTCCAAACCTTCCTGGGCTGCTCCTCCCGGGACACCCTCCAGGCTGGGAGCACAGGGCTGCCCTCCCTGAAATCCCCAAGGGATTCCTGCCTCCAGGTCTTCCCACAGCTTCCCCTCCCATTCCCTCATCACTTCCCAGTGTCACCTACAGCTCCAGCTTCTCCTCCTGCAGCCCCTGGCAGGGCAATGGACACCAAAGGCAGCTCAGGGAAAGCCCAGGGCACTGAACCTCTCTGGGAGCTGCTGAACAATGGCCCTGGTGGGGCTCTGCCCTCACACACCTGGGTTTCTCCATGTTCCCCTCTCCAAATTCAGACTCCCAAGGTTTTGGCTGCTGTGGCTGCCCAGGCTCTGGTTTCCTGAGCCACTGATGATCTTCCTGCAAGGAAGGACAGGCTGGGACAGCTGGGTGTGTTCATCTGGAGAGGAGAAGGCTTCAGGGAGACCTTAGAACCCTTTCCAGTGCCTAAAGGGGACTCAGAAGAGCTGGTGAGGGACTTGGGACAAGAATCTAAGAGTGAGAGGACACAGGGAATGGCTTCCCACTGCCAGAGGGCAGGGATAGATGGGATATTGGGAAGGAACTGGGTTCCCTGTGAGGGTGGGGAGCCTGGCAGAGGTTGCCCAGAGCATCTGTGGCTGCCCCTGGATCCCTGGCAGTGTCCCAGGCCAGGCTGGACGGGGCTTGGAGCACCCTGGGACAGTGGGAGGTGTCCCTGCCCATGGCAGGGGTGGCACTGGATGGGTTTAAGGTCCCTCCCAACACAAACTGTTCTGTAGTTCTATGATTCTATGTAGTTCTATTATTTTCTATGATTATGTAGTTCTATGATTTTCCATGTCTTATTTTCTAACCTGGGCCATGAAAAAAACACCAAAAAAACCCCCAAAAAACAACCCCTGAATGTGGGGTAAGATCATGTTTTTACAAGCAAATTCCCCAAGATGATTTATACTGCAGGTGTGCAGTCTGGGATAAGGAGGGAAGGAAAACCTGCTTTCCCCCTCCCTCCTTTCCCTTTTCTTTGTAAAATAAGGTCAGTTCTTATCTAAAACCAGTGGCTCTTCCAGCCAAGTCCTGCCCAAAGCCAGGGCTGAGCCAGCAGCCACACACTGCTCTAGGGCACTGGGTGATGGTTCTCTGGGCTAGAGCTAAAATCTGTGATTTTGGTTCAAGCTAGCACCAGCGAGAGCTGTTTGTGAGTGCGGGGGGCAGGAAAGCCCCACAGGCACCTGGAGAGCGATTCCTGGGCTGGGGAAAAGGTCTGGGAGCAGAGCCAGGGCTGCACCTGCCAGAGCCTGGCAGAGCCTTTGCAGGCTCGCAGCTTTCCGCGCTCCTGTGCTCCTGTCCCCCAGCCCGGGCTGCCCCTCGCTCCTCTCCTGCCCAGGAGACGCCGCCGAGTGTCCGGGACGGCGCTCCCGAAGCCCGGCCGGGCTGGGGGCTCCGGGCCGGGCAGCGCATCCCGGGCCGGGGCAGGTGCAGGGGAGGCAGCTGGGCCCGGGCTGCCTTCGGGGGTCCCTGTGAGCTCGGCTAAGCCCCTGACACGAGCTGTGAAAAGGCAGACCCGCACCACGATAACCCACGGCTTTTCTCAGCCATGACACTCGCAGTCATTTGCATCTAAACAGGGGTGTGTGGGATCAGGGGCCGTCTTGATATAAACTCAGCAGCTTAAAGGGAGGGGGAGGGAAAGGAGAGAGGGAGAGAGAAAAATAAGCTTATACCGATGAGAAAGAGCTAAGCTTCCTCCCCTACTGTGAGGCAGGGCGAGCGATACCATCGCAGCGCCGCAGTCGTTTCAAATCGCTGCCGCATTCACACGCCCTTTAGCCATTCTGGGGGGCTGGGGAGCGCCATCAATAGGGATTTCCCAGCCGGGCTGGCGGGATTGGAGGGTGACGGCAGGACAGGGGAACATTGCCCCGTTGCTACGAGGTGCTCCTGGGGAATGCCAGTGCTCTGTGCCGTGGGTACGCTGGCCGGCGGAAACATTCCGCATTATGCTGGTAATACAGTGTGACACCGCGGGAACAATGGCAAATTGAGTGTCCCAGCAGGTAACGGGCCTGGCTGGGAGACAGTCGCAGTGGTGCACTGTCAAGGCGGCTCTAATCCTCCCTCGCCAGCCCCTCCCCTGGTTCTGGGAACGCTGCTCCCGCATTTCATCTCTGGGAAATTCTCCCAGCTCCTCGCCCAGACCCAGGCGAGAATTTCAAGGCGAGGGGGTTTGCTCGCAGCTCGCTCCCCCCCGCGCTGGCACCGTGCGGGGGGACACGGGGGGCACANTGCCGAGAGCGACTCGTGTCCTCCCCCTGTCCCCGGGCTGTCCTGGGCTGGGGCCAGGAGGGCTCGCTGGCTCCTCTAATCTGATCTGCTTTGGATCACGGGCCACCCAAAGAGCCTTTGTCAGGCTGGAACACCTCTTTTGGAGCAGGGACCTTCAGCCGGTGCCCACAGCCCCCAGTGGTCCCAGTATAAGCAGCTGGTGAAAGATGCCGGTAGGCAGAGACTGGATCCCTGCTGGCACATCGGAGATGGGAAGGGCAAGGAGGGAAGAGTTGGAACTAAAAGGAGATGAAAAGCTCAGCAGGGTGCTGCTGGCACAGCCAGGACTGAGCAGCCCTGGTCGGGGATCCCATCTGGGAGTTCCCCGGGCAGGGCTGCACATTCCCACAGCCACCTCCCCTGAGAGCTGCACGGGCTGACACCAGCTCGGCTTGGGAAGCCTGGCTTTTGGGAGCCAGCCCCACCTCTGCAGAGACTGAGGCTGGGGAGAGGGACTTGCTGTCCCAGGGCACGGGGCAAGAGCAGGGCAGGGATGCAGGGAACAGCTGAGAAGAGGTTCATGGCTCCTGCTCTGGGAAGAGGGGACTGGCTCCAAGGTGATTTTCTCGGCAGAAATTTCTGGCTTTGTCCCACACCCACTGAGGAGTGCCCTGATGAGCCGACCACGCTACACCCAGGAGGCAGCTGGGACCCTCCTGCCCAGGCACCACAGCCCCCGAGCTCCAGCCCCCAGCCCCTCCCAGTCCCCTGCACGAGGTTGGATTGACTCCAACATCTGCTCTGCATCTAGAGACCTAAAGTCTCCATCCTTCTAGATGGGCTGAAGCAGCACAGTGTCACTGCCCAGGGAGCTGCCCTTGTGCAGAGCTCGGTGCCAAAAGGTGCCCCCAGGGAGAAAGTTGGTTCTGAGATATGGACAGTGCTTGGGAGAGCCTGAGGCCAAGGGTCAAACGCCTGCTGTCCCACAGTGTGTCCTGCTGAACATCCTGCTGTCATCATGTGAAACCTTTCCCCAGGCTTTTCCATCTCCAGCCCTGGCATGGAGCCCCTCTCTGGGTTCCCAGACCAACAATTACTCCAGTAACTCTCTCCTGAGGCTTCTCAAGCTTCTACTGATGCCTTGTGGCCTCCCTGAGCCCCCATCCCGGGTCAAATCCCGGATCCTGTATTTGGGAAATGCTGCACGTGTGACCCCCAGAGCTGAGGTCACACCCCTGCCCCAGCTCCTTCTGCCCAAGGGCGATGCCGGCAGCTCCCGCCCCAGGAAACGTTCATTAACACATTAAAACAACTTCTCTCCTTTCAGTGAGGTTTTAGGTGCTGCTGGGGGAGGTTGGGAAGGAAAACACCGGTGTCACACTGACCAGTGCCCCCCCGGCTCTGTCCCCGCAGCCACGCGAGAATCCGCCTTCGTCCACGCCATCGCCTCGGCCGGGGTGGCCTTCGCCGTCACCCGCTCCTGCGCCGAGGGCACCTCCACCATCTGTGGCTGTGACTCCCACCACAAGGGACCCCCGGGGGACGGCTGGAAGTGGGGGGGGTGCAGCGAGGACGCCGATTTCGGCGTGCTGGTGTCGCGGGAGTTCGCAGACGCGCGGGAGAACCGGCCGGACGCGCGCTCGGCCATGAACAGGCACAACAACGAGGCCGGCCGGACGGTGAGTGGCCAGGGGCCAGGCTGAGTGCCCAGCCCTGCCTGCACGGCCCAGTGCAGCTCCTCCTAACGCAGTGGCACCACAGCAATTCCCAGGCAGGGGCTGCCTAGGAGTGTTTTCCAGGGCACGGCCTTTCCTCTCCCTCCAAACAGACAGGTGGGGTTAAGAAGAGATAAAATATGCCTTGATTCCAGTGTAAACAGGATCCCAGAATGGTTTGGGTTGATGGGACCTTAAAGCCCATCTTGTTCCACCCCCTGCCATGGACAGGGACACTTTCCACTCTCCCTGGGTGCTCCAAGCCCTGTCCAACCTGGCCTTGGACACTGCCAGGGATCCAGGGGCAGCCACCCACAGGGCTCATCCAGTCACAACCTTCCAAGGCCGTGTGTAGGAACCCAGCCCAGGTCAGCACCGGATGAAGAGGATTTTCCTCCCAGTGCCTCCTTCCTGCACATTCCCTGTTATAGCATTATCCCACCCAATGATTCCTTGGAGCAGAGGACAGTCAGAGCCCCATCCAACTGAAATATTCCATTCCATTCCATTCCATTCCATTCCATTCCATTCCATTCCATTCCATTCCATTCCATTCCTGCAGTCAGCAGATACCTGGGCCTCTGCCTGCCCTGGGTCATTTGCAAACCTAGTGGGACCTGTCCAACAGTGCCTGAAGCAAACAGTGATATGGGTTTTCCACACCACAGCAGGTGGAGGTGGAAGGAGAGAAGCCTGACAGCCTCCAGTACAAAAATCCCTCACCAAACTCCAGTAATTTTATTCAAAATCTGATTATTTTGCTCTGCACAAAGGAGATTTTGGTGAAGAGTCCTGTCTGCAGATTCCCAGTTCCACACCCTTTTTAATACAAACTGTTGGACTTGAGACATAAATGAAGGGTCATTAGCAAGGAGAGGACAGGGATCAGTCTCCATCCACAGTGCTCAGAGACATCTCCAGCCCTTGGCTACTCTGGGCTCTGATTGTCAGGAAGGACAGGAAGGACCCTCATGAAAGGTTCAAACATTGGGATGAGATTACACTGGATTAGAATAGATTAGACTGTATTGGAGTGGGTTGGATTATTTTGGACTGGATTAGGTGGGGTAGATGCTCAGAGCAGCTGCCCCTCTCAGCCATGCTGTTCTAGTGTGACATCTCCGGAGATCCTGAAAGCTCCCCAGCATCTCCAACCAGCCCATGCTTATAGAATCATAGACCCTGAGAATGTCCTGGGCTGGAAAGGACCCACAGGGCTCATCCAGTCACACCCCTGGGCCCTGCCCAGACACTCCAACAATCCCACCCTGTGCATCCCTGGCAGCGCTGTCCAAACACCCCTGGAGCTCCGGCAGCCTCGGGGCTGGGACCATTCCCTGGGGAGCCTGGGCAGTGCCAGCACCCTCTGGGGGAAGAACCTTTTCCTGAGATCCAACCTGACCCTCCCCTGGTACAGCTCCAGCCCTTCCCTGAGTCCTGTCCCTGGTCACGGGAGTGAAGAGATCAGTGCCTGGCTCTGAGCTGCCCCTCTGGAGGATGCTGAAGGCCACAATGCAGTCTGGCCTCAGTCTCCTCCAGCTGGACAAACCAAGTGCCCTCACAAGGCCCCTCCAGACCCTGTTCCATCCTTGCAGCCTCCTTTGGACAGTCTCTAACGGCTTCATGCCTTTTTTACGTTGTGGTGTCCAAAACTGCCCCCAGAACTCAGGGTGAGGCTTCCCAGACCAAGCGTGGATCAGCCACTGGAGCCGGGGTGGCGCAGGCAGGGGATGCAGAGCACACCCCGTGTTCCACCCGCTGCTGACTGCCTGTTCCCCCGGACAGACCATCCTGGACCACATGCACCTCAAGTGCAAGTGCCACGGGCTCTCGGGGAGCTGCGAGGTCAAGACCTGCTGGTGGGCCCAGCCCGATTTCCGGGCCATCGGGGACTACCTGAAGGATAAGTACGACAGCGCCTCGGAGATGGTGGTGGAGAAGCACCGCGAGTCCCGGGGCTGGGTAGAAACTCTCAGGGCCAAGTACGCGCTTTTCAAGCCGCCGACGGAGCGGGACCTGGTCTACTACGAGAACTCCCCCAATTTCTGCGAGCCCAACCCCGAGACGGGCTCCTTTGGGACGAGGGACAGAACGTGCAACGTCACCTCCCACGGCATCGACGGCTGCGACCTCCTGTGCTGCGGGCGGGGCCACAACACGCGGACTGAGAAACGCAAGGAGAAGTGTCACTGCATCTTCCACTGGTGCTGCTACGTGAGCTGCCAGGAGTGCACGCGGGTCTACGACGTCCACACCTGCAAGTAAGCACGGGTGGGTCTCCGCTGCCGGAGGCTGCCCCGGAGCAGGGCCGAGGGGTCCCTCGGCCCGTGGGCAGCCCCACGCTGCAGTGGCCTCAGGCTGCAGAGGGCGGCACGGAACTCCCGAGGGCCCGGCCAGGGCACGGGGAGGGCTCTGGGCACCTCACCCTCGCAAGGTGACTGCTGATCCCTGGGCAGGACGGGCTGGCTGGGGAGGGAGGGACAGGACAGGGGGACAGAGGGGCAGGGACAGGACAGGGGGACAGGGAGGGCAGGGACAGGACAGGGGGCACGGACAGGACAGGAGGGCAGGGACAGGACAAGGACAGGGCAGGGACAGAGACAGGGACAGGACGGGGACAGG